>KZ825469.1:0-119869 GCA_003184685.1 Aspergillus indologenus CBS 114.80 | reverse complement strand
TCTTCCTCCTCTTCCTCCTCTTCCTCCTCTTCCTCCTCTTCCTCCTCTTCCTCCTCTTCCTCCTCTTCCTCCTCTTCCTCCTCTTCCTCCTCTTCTTCCTCTTCTTCTTCTTCTTCTTCTTCTTCTTCTTCTTCCTCTTCTTCCTTTTCTTCTTCTTCCTCCTCTTCCTCCTCTTCTTCCTTTTTTTTCTTATTTTTCTTCTTCTTCTCGTCTTTTTTCTCCTCTTCCTCCTTTATTTTCTTCTCCTTCTCCTCTTCTTCCTCCTCCTCCTCCTCCTCCTCCTCTTCCTCCTCTCTATTCTTATCTATATAGACTATATAGATAGTCCTATTCTTACTCCCCCCTCTTCTTCAACCCCTCTTCCGCATCCCAAGCTTCTTCCTTGCTTCTTTGCGCACCGACCTCTGCGCATCCCTCCAACGTGGAGCTCGCACCTCATCGTGGTGTTGGAGTCTAGTAGCCATACATTGGCGAAGCTAAGACGAGCTCGAGTAGCACACGTGATATGAAGATCTAGCCCTGTAGTTGTCGTAGGTTCCACTGAGTTTAGTGCTGCAGCCTATCTATGCGTCTGTAGAATCCTCAACAGAGGTACATTCACTGATAGCCAGGCATCACTGGGTAATTGTAACCACTGAGTGAAAGAGTCGATCCAAGTCAGCTGACCTTGGTATTTCTTGTTTTCTTGTCTATATGAGTCTTCCTCTTTCCTCTCTTCTTCCACCATCCTTCCTCCACCTCTCCCTCCTCTTTTCTTTTATCACCTTCCACCGTCCTGTTCCCCCTCATGTAACACGTACTTTTCCTGCCCTTCATCATTATTTGTATCCCATCTCATCATGTATCCATCATCATACTGTATCCATCCTCGTCTCCTATCCTTCTTCATCCTGTATTCATCTTAATCCTTTCATCATTCGGTTGTGTTTTCCATCCCAATGCCTCAATGTACCATGCTCCTTTTCTCATCTCGGATTCTTGTTTCCAGTGTATATCTCAGTTTGTTTCCCAGCGTGTATCCCCCTCTGTTATTCTCACTCCCGCCTCTCCTCCATCCTCTTCCCTCTCCCCTCCCTACTCACCTCCGCACGACCCTTTGACAAGATGTCGAGGGTCCCTGACATCCCATAGCTGTGCAAGTGGCCGTGCTGTGGTCCATGTCAGGCCCCAGTTCTCTTTGCCCGTTCTTCAAAAACCAACTGGGGGGTTCTGGGCATCCTCATACAGCGACGACCGATTTTGGAGTCGTTGGGGAATGGCCACAGAACCAGGCATGCTGCCGAAGAAGCTCAGTTTGAGTTGGTCTTCAGCAAGGTGCCATGTCCTCTTTTTCCAAGCTGCGGCACATGTTGTGCAAAGGACTTGCGAAGAGGACTCGTTCCCAAACGTCTGGCAAGATGTGGGCGATGACGCGTACGGACTCGGCTTCAGCCTTGTCTCACAAACGGGTGACCCCGAAACATCATTAACAGATTGAGGGAACGACGCTGAACTGTCTATCCTGACCCGCTTTTGTCTTGGGAACTCGATTTGAGAGAACAGGATGACCAGCAGGCCAGGGGTTCTTTCAGGAAACCAAGATATTTGGTGTTACTGGTGGAGCAGTCAGCTTAACGCTCTCTTAAAGAAAGTTAAGGTGACATGGACAGAGGGGTTATTATGCTTCTACAACACCAATACTGGTATTGTTGGGTGTAATCGACTCCGATCAGCGCTGCTTCTGATTTCCTTTATGGGAACAAGAAGAGATTTGCATGGGTTTCTTCCTAGACGACATCTCAATGTTGTCTGGAAAGCATCTCCATGAAAGTGCTTCCGCGAGGAAGACAGACGCTTCCCTGAGGAAGAAAAAGCTTCCCGAGGGTAGAACATGGCCTTCCCCTACCATAAGTATGGGCAGAATATTCCATGTTCGGGAGTCCTATCCGCGGGCTGATCACGGCAGACCACAGACCTTGTCGAGGTTTGACCACCAGGTACCTTGGCTTCCATTGGTCCTGGGAACAGCTGACATGCGGGGACGGACTGCGAGCCGGCCTGCGTTCGTGCTGGAATCAGATCTTCAACCGACTCATTGGTTGATGAGCCCAGCCAGTTACATTGCCTCTGTGATGTGGAAACTGCGCAGTTGCACCAGGCGAGAGTTGGTGGGTTCATTTCCTGGAAGCTGTCGCCGTCCGGTGGGAGTGGAAAGGGATGAGTTGCCCATGATGCCTCGTCTAACGGTTCGTTTTTTTTTGCTCAGGCCATCATCACGACCGTGCTGGTGCTGGTGTCTGTACTAGAAGCTTGTACTGGTACTTGTACCATTGTGCTTGAGCTGTGTGCTGGTGCTGGTGCTTGTCTCAATGCATGTGCGAGTGGTGTGTGGGTGAGATTTCCTTTGTTGCCTTCTCCTCGCTACACCTGACTCTCCTAGGACGAGTTCTTGAGTTCGTTAAGGATGAGACGGTGTATGTGGTCTTTGGTGCTGGGTCATCGCGCTTGTTTCGGCGGGCAGATGGCGGTTGCAGCAATAGACGAAAACACAACGCTTGCGTTGTTGCCTGGATGGGAGACAGGCCTCCAGCGAGAGCTCGCACCTCATCGCGGTGTTGGAGTCTAGTAGCCTTTGCAGTCAAAGGTGAAGCTAAGACGAGCTCATGATCGGTAGGTGATCGAGTCGGCTGAGTGTATCATAGTCCTTTCCACAGCGAAATACAAGCATCCATCTAGGCAAGCACAAAGTCAACCCAAATCCTGTACAAATCCATTGCAAGCGATAGCTAACAAGACACAAATACAGCGTAGACACAAGCCTAGCGCAACCACCCCTTCACATAAGCCGGAATCTTCTCCCTGGCACCGCCCAGAAACCAGACCGAAGCGCCCAGAGCAGCCACCGCGCCCACCGCACCAGCCACCTTGCCCACCGAGCTCCTTTCATTCCCGTCGCGATCAAACGACGGCGTCACCTTAGGCATCATCTTGTGCATCTTCTCCAGAGTATACGGCGGATACCTCGCATCCATGAACCCCTCCAGGACAATTGGTAGGGCATTCGTGACCGTCCGCCGATACGAGAACGCCTGGATGCCGTACTTCCCGTGATACGCGCCCATGCCGGCATGGCCCACACCACCGAAGGGGGCATCCTTTGCCAAGGCATGCAGGAGACAGTCATTGAACGTGACGCCGCCGGAGCTTGTCGTCTGCAGAATCCGGTCCTTCTCAGCCTCGACGTTCGTGAACGCGTACAAGGCCAGCGGATGCTCGAGGGAAGTGGTGAAGGCGAGCGCGGCGTCGAGGTCGGCGTCGACGATCGGGAGAATCGGGCCGAAGAGTTCTTCGGTGAGGAGGACGTCGTCCGGCTGGACGTCGACGACGATCGTGGGCCCGAAGTACCGGGTGCTGCGGTCGCGGACGCCGCCGTAGACGATCTTGCCAGACGTGCGGCTGAGCAGGGATTCAAGGCGGTCGAAGTTGCGGTCGTTGACGATGTGGCAGCTGTAGGGGGGGATGCTGTCCGGGCCGCCGTTGAAGGTGTCGAACCACCGGGCGAGGGAGGCGACGAGGGCGTCGCGGATGGTGGGGTGAGCGAGGATATGGTTGACGTTGATGCAGACCTGCCGCATCGTCAGTATTACTCGTAATCCCACACCTTCCACATAAGATTGGCATCTTCAGTTTAACCTCTTCCCCAGACCAGACCAAAGCCAAAATAAACGAAAAAGAAGAAACGAACCTGCCCCGCCAGCAAAAACTTGGCCCCCGCAATCCTCTTCCCGGCCATCTCCACATCCGCCGACTCCGTCACGATCGCCGGCCCCTGGCCGCCCAACTCCAACGTCACCGGCGTAAGATGCCTCGCCGCAGCGGCATGCACAATCTTGGCGATCTTCGCCGACCCCGTATAGAAGATATGATCCCACCTCTGCTGCAGAATATACTCCATCTCCGCCGGGCCCGCCGTCACGCACCGCACCGCCTCGGGATCCAGATACTCGGGCATGATCCGCGCCAACACCTCCTGGGATGCCGCGCTCACATCCGACGGCTTGACGATCGCCGCACACCCCGCCGCGATCGCCGCGACGAGCGGCTGCAGTGCCAGCTGGACGGGACAGTTCCACGCGCCGATGATGAGCGTCACGCCCAGCGGCTCGGTGCGCACGACGGTGCCCCCGAGGAGGTTGACGGGGTCGAGGCGCGTGGGCTTCTCGTCGGCGGTCCATTCGGCCAGCTTGTCGAGGGTGTGCAGGATGTCCGCTTGCAGCATGCCGATCTCGACGAGGGTGGTCTCCACCTCGGACTTGTGGAGGTCCGTCTGCAGCGCCGCGATGATGGACGGCCGGTGGTCTTCGAGCATCCACCAGAGCCGCCGGAGTTGTTGGCGCCGCCAGGCGAGGGGCTTTGTGCGGCCGGTCGCGAAGGTTGCGCGGACGGTGCGGAGGGCCTTTTTTGCGCGTTAGTGGGTGGGTTTGGGTGGGTGGGGGAATGGTTTGGGGGGAATGGGAGAGGGAAGGGGAGGGAAGGGAAGGGGCTGACCTCGTCGAATTCGGCTTGCGTTGTGTAGCCCATTTTGTTGGTGGTTTTGGTGTTCTACCGACTCCTGTTGCGGTGGTGATGGTAGGAGGGTTAAGTCGGAGATGTATTTTGACGGGGAATTCGAGGGGAGCTCGGCTTTTAAGATCAAGAAAGCACGAGCTACCGCGGTTGTTGGGCTAGGTTCAACCGGGTTAGTGGTTTGCGGAATGGGGCGCAGGGCGGGCCGTTGCTGGGCTGACAGCTCACGGCGAAGCTTCTCTATGCTCCCCCACTCGCTGGCGCGCATTGGTGGCTTCGCTTGCGCTACCATCCATGGCCATTATACGCGTCCAACCCAGGGGTCATCGGGTCGACGTTGCATGTGGGAGAGTGTGGTGTGATATCGCTTCCATTGGATACACTAGAAGGTGATTAAGGTTGTGCCAAGATCATTAAAGAGCCAAAGCCCGTCCAAGTATGAGCGGGGTGCCCGTATATAGTTCATCGCCAAGCAGGAATCATTTCTCCCAAGATCACCATCACCATCACCATCACCTAAAAACGTTACCTCGCTACCCGCTACCCGCTACCCGCTACCACCTAGACCAAAAGCCGCTTGCCCTTCTCCAGCTCCGCGATCTGCTTCTTCAACTGCGTCCGTCTTCTGCGCACTGCCGGATCCTCCCCTGCAATTTCCTGCAGCGTCTCCGCAGAAAAGCTGTGCACGAAGGCGGGCGAAATCAGCTTCATCGGTGCGTTGGGCCCGTTCACCAGATGGTAATCGGCCGCTTGCATGCTGACGTTATCCACCAACCGTTTCATCGCTACCTTATAGTATGACTTTAAGATATCATGCAGGTCCTGCACTGTGTGGCTCTCGTTGCTCATGTCCTGTCGGTAATCCAGGTCGCCAACATGGAGGATTCCGTTGACCTGTTTCTGCTCAATGTAGGCCTTCCATCGAGACTGACGTCTATTTGGAGATTAGCATGGTTGCTAGTGAAAGCCACGAGAAGTGTGCGCGCGCTAGTTGAAGAACGGACTCACATTGTCTGCAGTTGGTCGTTGAAATAATGGTCCAAAGTCTTCAGTGTGCCCTCCCGCTCAATGTAAAGGAGAAGCCACACATGGTCCATTGCGCCCTGATACACTTCTAGCAAGTCGCCCATTAGATACGGCAGCAGATTGCGAAAGACCCGTCGATCCGCAAGGCAGATCTGCAGATTGCGCATGATGAAGTTGTGGACGATGACGATGACATCACTGAGATAGCCCAGCGCAATGCTTTGCCACTTCATGGTCTGCTTGTTGAAGACATTGGTCAACATGGTGATGCTGAAATTGTTGAGTTCAAACCCGCGTGAGTTGTGATATTCATCTCGTAGCCATTCATAGATACCGTGCCTCAACGGCTTCTCAATTATTTCCTGATCAGTGAGGACATCTTCAAGCTCCAGGACGGGCTCAGTCATCCGGGTCTTGAATCTGGGAGGACGGGAATCATGGCGATCAGAGTCTCCTTCACCCGTAGAGTGGGAACTTAATGCTTCTGGTCGCGTAGTAGCAGAGAATTGCATATGCTCAATCCCGCCGTCGCTTGGGGAAAGAATCTCGACGTCCTCACGGATACTGTTTTTCTCGAATCTGTATTTTTGACCCCATTTTTCGAACGATCGTGCGAAAGAGACTTCTCGGTTGACAACCAAAGTGGCGAGGCGAAGCTCTTTGTATTTGGTAAAGTTCTTGTCGGCACCATAATGGGTGCTTAGAGCTTGGGTTGTGATAATATTGAACCTGGTCACCGCATCGAGAAGATATCTTAATTGCTGGCTGGTGGTATCTCTCTCACTTCCCAGCATATCCAAGCTTGTTTTGGCGTCCTTGAGCTTTTTGCTGATCTCAGCTCGGACCTGCGAGGCTGTTAGCACATGTCACTCATGATTCCTAGTCATACTACTAACAAGAGGAAATGTCCTTCTGGCATTCTCGGTGACCGTCTCCTGCAGGCGCGTTTTCAAGGAGCTTATGCCATATCTGTCCGCGGCGACTGTGTTCCACAACTCAGTCTTACCAAACTCGGCTTCCGCAGTGTCTCTGTCAACAGCCCCTTTCTCCATCTCTCTTTGCCCCAGGTTTCGAACCAGAATCCAGCCATATTTCAAGGGGAGCTCTCGTCCAGCGACGATGTCCAGGATCTTCTGCTCAGCGCCTTTGTCGACGAGGTCGGGTTTAGTCAAGACACCTAAGGTCCGCTCTCCGTCGGGATCTACCTCCCGTGCCATCTCGATGATCTCTTGGTTCGCCACGTCGACATTTGCCGCGACGACCGTCAATAAGATGGACCGCGGATTTTTCATGTATCCCAAGACCATCTCCCTCACGAGCTGGATGTCAGCTTTGGTTGTGCGCCCTGGTGTAGTCAACTTGAAGATGCCAGGGACGTCAATAATGCTGAGATGGTCCTCGTCAGGTCCGCAGATTTCCAGCCGGAATATGTCTTTGGAGAATGTCAACCTGGTAGGCTTGTCACGGGTGGAGACACCCATCAGTCTGTGCGCCTAGAGTTTGATTAGCAAAAGTAGTTCTGTGACTATGCTGTCAGGCACAGTTCGTAGATGCTTGCGCCAACTACAGCCAGAGCCTTCTGCATCGCCAGCCCTCCAGGAAACTTCATTGCAGAAACTCCAAGCGGTGCTTACCTCCTCGAGTATTGCAGCAAAAGCGACTGGACTTAGGCTGCCCTCAAAGCTTGCACCCCAAGCCTGTAGCTCTCCAGCCCTTGTTGGATGTGAATCTGACGCGGGAATGATAGACGAAGAGATCCTTCTGGTCGTAAGGTTTTTATTACGGCGAAAGATGAGCTGAGTTGCGAAACGGGTGCACAGCCCGCTGTCGCGGGGGAATGGCAGCCGGGTGAGACCCTCGAGGACGGAGCTTTTGCCACTGGACTGGTCACCCACGACAACTAGCTGGGGAAGATTGATGTATTCTCCGATGTTGCATGCGAATAGACTGTCTATCTTGTCCAGCAAAGCGGGATCTGCCAGGCTGGTATAGCCCGGAGCTCCCTCTTCGGGCATTTCTGTAGGTGTTGAGTGGTGCAACCGG
The DNA here is from genome assembly GCA_003184685.1 of Aspergillus indologenus CBS 114.80. Classification (NCBI taxonomy): domain Eukaryota; kingdom Fungi; phylum Ascomycota; class Eurotiomycetes; order Eurotiales; family Aspergillaceae; genus Aspergillus; species Aspergillus indologenus. Next base: position 112,255 of record KZ825469.1, on the reverse strand, counting down.
TTGTGGGGTGTTTGTGGGACTCTGGAAGTAAACAGGTCGCCTTGAAGATATAAATAATTGTTCTGGGTTTTTGGTGTAGGCCGAAGATATTTTGGATGTGGGTAGGGTACGAGAGGGTTCAGCAAGTTGTAGATGATTGAAGATAGATGCAGATTGTTGGGAAAGAACGTGGTGGACATGAGATGTGGAGTTAGAGACAGGTGAAGTAAGTGAGAAGCAAAATCAGTAGCAGAAGATATCGTTCGGGTCTTGACGATGTACAAAGGAGGATGAGTTCATTGGATCAGACGAAGTTGCAGTCACCCAGGTCACTCCGGCTTCACTTTGAGATTCGGATGGCTGAGTCCACCATTGGGAGAATGACAACCACACGAATCTGTCGAAGCTTGTCCTGAAGTCAATTCAAACCAGTTTACAGAAGAAAGAAAGGGGTCGAGTGGTGAGGTAGAGAGCAGTGTCGAACGACCGTGAAGAAGTGATGGATAAAGGCCTACCTGCCCTCCAGAAGGGCGAGAAGCCGACTGTCTTTCCTCCCCTCGCGTCCACAAACCCTGCGATCAACACCATCCCATCTAGCCTCATGAATCACGGATTTTGGAGCTGTGGCTATTGTTATAAGGTGGCTTCACACACCACAGAATGTCGAACATCTTTCTTCTTGCTATTCTTCGACTTAAGACACGCTCTAGAACCTTCTGCAAAGCTGGAGACTCCAAGGCCCATTCCTCCGAGAACTGAGTATCTCGTGTCAACTGTTTTAGTCGTCAGTCCAGAGACCTCCCTCCTGATATCAAGCATCGCCTAACTCTTCATTCAACATGCACAGTCAGAAGCCCCTCCGGCGAACCACAGATCGTGTCTCACTCAGCCAAGGCCAATCATCGCTCGATTTCGCCGATGTTCGCCGAAACCATACCATTGATTTTCAATCAGCAAAACAATAACCCGGGATAGTACTACAATATTAAGTAGTGGCTATTCTAAAACTATGGGATCGAGTCGCTATGGGACAAATTGTGACCCACCAGACCTTTTATTACGCGCCCGGTATCCTCCAAGGAAGGCCAGTCCGTGATATTTTGCACCCTCAGATCTCGCACCCGACCCTGCCCCAATACCACCAATTCCCAATGCTAGAAAAATCACGCAAGAATTGTCTTCGGAGAGCTCCTGAGGGCGCGGGAATGTCAGGCACCACATACCCTGAGGGAGGGTTTGAGGCGTGGTCTGTTGTGCTTGGAGCATGGTGCGCCATGATCCCATCGATGGGTCTGCTCAACAGTCTGGGTATCCTGCATGCATGGACGAGTAAGCATCAGCTTCTGGAATACTCTGAGTCGAGCATTGGCTGGATCTTCGGGGCATATGGTTTCTTCCTGTATGCTGCTGGGGCGCAAGCTGGTAGGTCTGTCTAATCGTTCTGACAAGCTGGTACTGAGCAGCAACTAGGACCAATACTCGACGCCTATGGACCCAACTATGTCATTATTCCAGGCTCGATTGGAATTGTTGTGGCTTTGATTTGCTTGAGTTTCAGTCAAGGTAGCCTTGCTTTGCTTCCCCTGACAAGAAATCCCAGCCAGCTAACAGAAGTAAGAGTACTACCAGATATTCCTATCCTTCAGTGTCCTAGGCGGGCTTTCCGCATGCACTCTCTTCACTCCGGCAGTCTCTTGCGTGGGACACTGGTTCGACAAACGAAGAGGCTATGCGACCGGGATAGCCTGCACCGCTGGTGGCCTAGGAGGAGTCATCTTCCCCTTGATCATTCTGTTCGCAGCGCCCAAAATCGGATTCGCCTGGGCGATTCGCATCATTGCGCTTCTTTCTGCTATACTTTGTCTGATCGCTTGTTTCACGCTGAAAACACGCCTACCTCGCAGCAAAGGCGCTAGCGCATCTGTCGATCTACGTGCTCTCCGGGACGGGAAATACGCCGCCACCACAATAGCAGTATTCTTGGTGGAGTTTGCTGTGTTCATTCCGATAACCTATATTGCCTCGTATGCAATTTACGTCGGACTGAACGACACACTTTCTTACTCCTTGATTATCTTTCTCAATTTAGGCGCTGTCCCGGGGCGCTTCCTCCCAGGTCTCATAGCCGATCGAATTGGAAGATTCAACGTGATGGTCCTGACCTCCATCGTGTGTGCGGCTCTCACACTGGCTCTATGGCTTGCTTCTGGCGACGATATCGTTGCCATTGTCTGCTATGCAGTTTTCTTTGGTTTCTGGAGCGGCGCTGCGATCAGCCTCACACCAGTTTGTATATCGCAGATCTGTGAGACGCAGGACCTGGGCAAGAGGACCGGAACGACATTCACTATTGCCAGTGTAGGGACATTGACTGGGATTCCACTTGCGGGTGCAATACAGCAGCAAGATCAAGGTGACTACTGGGGCCTTATTGTGTTTGGAGGTGTGTTATATGCTGCTGCTGCCGTGGCCTTCGCTATTGCTCGGGGTGTTTGTGCGGGATGTGCTCTGAGGACAAGGTTCTAAAGGCACTTCTGAACACTTAATTTCCTCTTTTATGCGTGGACATACTCAAAATATATGTCAAGGTCGAACCCTGTGACGCCGGTCAATCTAGGGTGGAAGATAGAAGATGGTTGTCGATGATGTAGATATAGATACCGTTATAGAATCAAGAAGAACTGTTACAAGTCTTAGGTGGCTCTGAGGATTCAGTGTACCGTATAATTATCGAGTAGTCTATGATATAGTGTCCTTGTACTCATGCTCATACATTCATGTCTCAAGACAGAAATCAGGTCCCCTTTATGCAAAGAAGTCTGACAGGGGAATATTCGGCGAACTGGTGCATAGCCAAAGCTCTCGGCGAGGCAGGCATTCAGGTCAGCAAGCTATAGCGACAGTGCCTCTTGGCTGACAGCACTGCGCTGCGTCTGGCAACCATGTTCTGGTCGACTCGTTCGCCGACAATGTCTCTAATATCCTTGTATCGTCTCCTGCTGGAAATTATCAGCGAGCTACTGCATGATCTGATGACTCTTCGCATTTAACCAGCATCAAGACAGACATATAATCCATTCTCACCCTCTTTCAGTGTTCAAGTTCGCTCGTCACATCCTTTCTATCATCCTCTCCGCATCATGACTCTGAAAGAGAAAGCAATCGACATCATAGCCAGAGTTCGTTTCATCCTTCATTCTTCAGATAGGGCTACAAGCAATAGACCCATATACCATGACCTTTCATCCACAACGACATTGAATAATGAGTAAGCTATTTCTCCTATTGGATACACTTTGCTAACTTGGATGACTAGAAATGAAAAAGACATGGCTATGATCGCATGGCAGACCCAAGCACGCAAGCTGTCTACTCCTTTGTCGTACAATGGTATGTATGGTTCGAATCCCCGTACTCATTGTAGAGATATTACTGGGCTAATGCGACAAAAGGCGATCAATGCTTTGGTTCCTGCTGTCGGGGAAATGGGTACCGTTGGTAGATTTTGGTACTCGGACCTTGGGATATCACCTATCTATTACAATCCATGAATTGAACAAACCGAATGATCATTCTTCGGTTCTTGGCCATCGTGGGCCCACGATAATGGTAGTACTGGGTTGAAGATTCATCGTCACGTCAACTGCAGTACTTCCAGAGGTCTTCTTCGCTTCAGTCTACCTAGTATTCTATAAATGCTACTCACCGACAAGTCTGATCAATACATCTTGGATATCTCTTAGCGTGGCGAAAGCGGTCACAATAGCATGTCCGCAGGTGTTGATTGCTAACAGCCTCCACCCGTACATCTTAGCCATATCCAGTCAAGCAAACATGCCCCTCGTCATAAGAATTGTTAAGTTTCTTCTGAGCGTCGGTCAACAATGACTTGGGTGGAGTCATTGCTGAATAACTCAAAAGGTCCGCGCCTTCCAACAACATGAACCGAGGATTCGGCGGTCCGTTCCAGCGGAAGCCGAATCAGACGACGAGTTCGCCGAACTTCTCGGCCAACGTCGCTCATCCTGCTCTTAATCTCGACGTATAGTTACTTTGCTCCCCTCATCGATTTCTGTTTATCTCCCCTTCAACAGCACTCGAACTAGGTGACATGGAGCCAGAGCCTCTGCATTCGACCAATGCCGTTCGCCGTAGAACGAACAGTTCCCGTCCATACCGGTCCAAGCGACATCCGCCATGCGACGAATGCCGTCGGAAGAAACTACGATGTCAGGCCGACAGTCACAGCAGTTGTCAGCGATGTCTGACTGCTGGCTATCCTTGTTCTTTTGCGTATTCTCTCCACCGGCGCCGTGGTGCAGCGCTGTCAAGGTCGAGCGCATCACCAACACAACAAGTGGCGACCATCATCTCCACACAGCCTGAGCAAGTCTCGTCAATTCAGCAATCGCATCCGGCACATTTGTCGACCAATTCGCCGCCATTGGACCTATTTGCCCCTGATCCTTCGGAAATTCCTTCGGCTTCTGTCGATACTCACACCCAGACGCCGTATCCCTTCGTCGAAAGGCATGCACACCAGACCATTCAGACCCTCGATGGCTTGGATGGATTCTCATACCAAGTCATTGGCGCTTCGGGAGAGTCAGATCCGTGGCTGCTGAGACACTGCAAGTTCAACGACAAGGGGTTCTTTTTGTCCCACCAAGTGCACTTTCGGAACGCAGGTGGTGTTCCGCTGGATGAGAAGATTCCAGTGCATTTTCTGGTGACTGCCGATCGGCTTTATGAGTCCTCAGAACCGAGCCCAGAGTATCCTAGCTCGAGCTTTACACGAGAGGAGCTCAATAGCCTTGTTTCACAGGAGTGTGGACAGAGGCTGGTTGTACTGTAAGCTGGGCTTGGATCTCTTGGTTTATTTCAGCAGTTGTTGATGGGATTACAGTTTCTTCAGGTTTGTATTCCCGACACTAGCAGTTCTGTCCCGCTCACAATTCGATCTCGCAGCAGCTGGTACTGTGCCAGACCGAAGTACGCTTCAGAGAACACCTGTATGTCTTCTTGCTGCGATCTACGCATCAGCATTGCCATTCGCCAAGTTCGACGACTATCTCTGCCTCATCTATGCATACTCTCCACCTTCAACTGACCGACTATGGCGCATGGTTCTAGCACTTGTCTTGCAGGAGAGCCACACTCCTCGTTTAGCTACATTACAAGCAGGGATTCTCTATCTTCACCGACCCGTCAGTGCCACGGAGGGTGCGGTGGCTGACAGCGTGTCGGTCTGGTCTTTCGTGGGTATGCTCGTGGGTATTGCCACATCGCTTGGACTTCAGCTGGAATGCAAACCAATGGGTCTGCCGGCGTGGGAGCGGAGAATACGTCGTCGGTTGTGGTGGGCGATGTACGCTGAAGACAAATGGCGCAGCTTGCTTATGGGGCGTCCGCCTTACATCAGAAACGATGAATGGGATGTAACCGACTTGGGAGAAGAGGATTTCTCAGTTTCGGATAGTCTTCGTGATGCCTTACAGTCCTCATCAACCGACGGCAACTCTTCGCACGAGGTTTGGTGTGCTCAGCCGTTCCAGCATTTCATTCGCCTGTCTCGCATCGTGGATGAACTGCAACAGTCCTTATAGTAGGTCATTCAAGATTGTGGACGGCTTAGATGCTGATCATTTTCTCTGTGTAGCGCGCTCAGGTCGGCACAGCGTTTATGCTCTGACTTCCACGCAACGCTTGAAATCGCCCGTCCTCTTCTCCAGAAGTTGAAAGAGTGGTCAGAGCACTTGCCCGCATCTCTTCGCCACCAGACTCGTCCTACAAACACGATGGAGAGAGTTTCCTCATAATCGGGCTGCCTTCGTTTCGCCTGCATCCTCTTAGAGGTATTCGTTTTTCGCGCTTTACTACGACCGATGGTCCGATCTGCCGCTCCGCCGCCCTTGTATGAGGAAACCCACGCAATACCTGAGCTCGCGGATCAGTTCGACGATCTCATCAACCAGTTATTCGAAGTGGACGAATTTGAGCCATCATTGGCGATCGATTTGTCAGATGGGAATGGAAGTGGCAGTGCGGTGCTCCAGGCGGCCGAAAGTTGTGCAGCAAAGATGCTCCGTATGGTTATGCGGACTGGCTATGGTGATAGGGCAGGCTTCTGGTACTCATGTATGTTATTCCCTATCGTTATATCATTGTTCGTGAACTGCATGAACAACAATAGAGCTGACAGCGAAGGGTCCCGTATCGGCTTTGCGACCGTCTCGAACTTCCTGATCCTTCTTCTAGTGCAGGCACCAACACAAGACCACGCTCTTCGCGCCAAACGTCTTGTAGATCTCTGGCGAGATGCACTGCGAAATCAGAAGCAGAGTTCTTCGATGGTATGTCTTGGACTCGTTAGGCTGGAGGCAACGCTGTGGGCCGGGCTGAGTAGAAATTACTACCTGCCGAGGCATGTTAAGGAGATTCTTGAGAGGGAGTAGTTTACTTACGTCACTATGTAATAATGAGTTGGTTCAACCTTTCCAACAATTAGACACTTTGACCGAGTGGTTAAGGTGCTGGCCTGCTAAGCCAGTGGGTTCGCCCGCGTGAGTTCGAATCTCACAGGTGTCGTCTTTTTTTTCGCTTTTCCTTTTTGCTGCATTCTCCCCAAACTCTCATCATCTAATGTCGTTTCAATCTTTGGGTTGCTCTGTTGGCATACGGAAAGTCTGTATGCTGATTCGCTAAATAAATACACTACTTTACTTCGCATGACTGCGAACTTTTCCTATTTCAAGTTTCTGCAATGTTGTTTTCTGCCCGCTTGTTCGAAATATATATTCAATGGCACGGGACAGTATATCCTGACCGCGATCTTAGCGAGACACGGGAAAACTATGAGCAACAATCATCTCCAAAATCATGGCCTCAAATACTTTATGATTCAAGTAATACTTCATGTTCAACGTATTCTAATTGCTAGCGTGACTGTCCACTAGATTTATGCGGTGTATGGTTCAAATCGGAACTTGGAAGTGGTTGCGGAGCCCCATTCGGGAAGGGCATCCTTCCTGCCAGCGCTAGGCTTTCCGCTTCTTCCTACTTACAACAACGCCATCTACTACAGACGCAGTCATGCCGTCAACCAGGCATACAATTCCCGAGTTATCAAACAAGAACATTGAAATCTTCGCAATATCCGACCGAGAGAAGCTTCTGGATGACCCAGCAAGAGAATAGTTCGGATGTGGCGGCCCCGACACCGTGCTGCAGACTCGGCATGCGCCATGGACGCGCTTTACAGGCACGGCACGCACACAGCCTAATCCTCGTCCTATTCAGGTCTTGGCTTTCACTCGCAAGACCGGAACCTGCGGATACAGGCAGTCATGAGTCAATATTGACCGGCTACGAACGATTAGAGACGTGAGATTATGCGATTGGGGCAGACCGGCATCATATGCCAGATACACCACGTGCTGTTGCTACATTCCACCAGATTGTATTGCGGAGAACCAGAAGCCGATCGTGAAAGCAATGAGATCCGATGCAGACCCTTTATCACTACTAGTCACTAGAGCTCAGAAACTGGGGCCGAGTCCTGTGGGCTGATAATCGTCCAACTGGGCATTTCCGGCTAAATGCGATGGACGTCCGAGTGTGGCTGCTCCGCATTTCCCCTCCTTTGCTCTCCCCAACCTAGCCAGCGGGATTCCCCGCCTAGACATTCTATCTCTCTTTTCCTGACTCCATTAGCCGCCAAATTTCGCTGAGGCCTAATGGCAACTGCCACGCGCCCGAATAAGCCTGAAGGCTTGAGCTTGTTGAAACCCTGTGCTACGCGAAAAGCTTGACCCCAGACGCGGGCGGATGAAGTCGCTCCCGGCTATCCCGGCTGTCCGGGGTTAGGCCGAGAACCACACCAAACTCGCCCGACCACAAACACCCCCGTGGGGTTTGGTAACCCCTACGGATTAGGAAAGGAACTGCAGATGCCTTGTTTCGAGTGGCACTCGGAGACAACCGTCGAGACCCAACCGAAAGTCAGGCTAAATGCTGGACCCAATCAAGCCTCGATATACCCGGCCACGAGGGAATCGCATGACATGCGGTGACGCTGCATCTATCCAGAAGCATACGCTTACCGGCAACGTCTTAGCAGGGAAGATGCAGGCAGCGAAACAGACATGATTATGAAAGACGTGACTCCCCCATGGAGTGTACGGGCTCGCAGATCGATTTATAAAGCCCACGCCCCCTCTCTTCCCCGCTTGCCGATCACCCAGCTTCTCCTCATACCATTTCCGGGGGTCTTTCGCATCTTTGTGCTGTCTGTTTTGACTTCTTTTCTCATCGCAATAGACAGCATTCACTTCACGACGACATAACAAAACGCGATGGCTGTTGGTGTGGGCGCTGAGGCTATCTCAGGCAAGCGCGCCGAGCTCGCGGGCAACCGCGTAGGATGGCGCGGCCTGCTCAGCAGCAAGAAGACTTTTTCGATTGCATTGTTTGCATCGCTTGGTGGTTTCGTCTATGGCTGTAGGTCCTTCGTCTGGAGTATGTTGTGAAGATGCTTACATTGTTCTCAGACAACCAGGGCATGTTCTCGGGCATTCTTACGATGAACTCTTTCATTCTCGCGGTATGCACCAAATATGTCATTCCTCGTGTGACACGTTCTGACGGATACAGACCCAACACTATGCAGAGCAGACCGGTACTGCGCAAGGCATGCTTACGTCGATTTTGGAGCTGGGTGCCTGGGTGGGTACTCTGGCTAACGGATATCTCGCGGACTCGCTGGGCCGTCGGCTCACGGTTGTTGTGGCTGTGATTGTGTTCTGTGCCGGTGTCATTGTGCAGGCATGCACCAAAGACCCAAGCTACGTGTTCGGTGGTCGTTTCGTGACCGGTCTGGGAGTGGGTAGTCTGAGTATGATTGTGCCACTGTACAATGCTGAACTGGTAAGACTTACGCCGATCGTGGTGACTGAACTGCGTTTTGCCTGCTTCTGAGAACTGACTGGCGTAGGCACCACCGGAGATTCGCGGCTCTCTTGTCGCTGTGCAACAACTGTCGATCACGTTCGGAATCATGGTCAGCTTCTGGGTAGGTGAAAGCCATAAACTTTCGTCATTGGTCTCTGGAACTAATGACAAGGGCAGATCTGCTATGGTACCAACTACATTGGTGGCACCGGCGATGGCCAGTCCAAAGCGGCCTGGGAGGTGCCGGTCTGCATCCAAGTCTTACCAGCCATCATCTTAGCGTTCGGCATGGTCTTCTTCATGCCTCAGTCACCACGACACCTTATGAATACTGGCCGCGAAGAGGAGTGCCTGAGCACCTTGGCCCGCTTGCGCGATGCCTCAACCGATGACATACTTGTCCGCATCGAGTACCTCGAAATCAAGTCCTTGAAGATGTTTGAGCAAGAGACTTCGAGGAAAAAGTACCCTCAGTACCAGGACGATTCCTTCAAGAGTCGATTCATGATTGGTGTGAAGGATTATGCTTCGTTGGTCACGGACAAGTCACTCTTCAAGCGGACCACTGTTGCAGTACGGTTGACCCCTTGCGTACCCGGAGCGAAGCTGACTGTGATCTAGTGTCTTGTAATGACATTTCAACAATGGAACGGCATCAACGCGATTAACTACTTCGCGCCTCAGGCAAGTATTTCCGCCAAAGGCAGGAATCGATATAACTAACTGTGATGTTCAGATCTTCAAAGAACTTGAACTCGGCGGTAACACCACCAACCTCCTCGCGACTGGCGTTGCTGGTATCTTCGAATTTGTCTTCACCATTCCTGCAGTGCTTTGGGTGGACAACATCGGTCGCAAGAAGATTCTATTGGCTGGTGCTGCAGGCATGGCGATCTGCCACTTCATCTGTGCCGGACTTATCGCTACGTACGAAGGCGAGTTTGGGAGCCACCGGAGTGCGGGCTGGGCGACCGTGGCATTTGTGTGGATCTTCATCATCAACTTTGCCTATTCATGGGGTACGTCCTAGTCTCTTGATGCAGTGAGTGCGATGCTAACAGCCAGCTAGGTCCCTGTGCTTGGATTGTGGTTTCGGAGGTTTTCCCTCTCAGCATGCGAGCCAAGGGAGTCAGTCTTGGCGGTAGTAGTAACTGGGTATGTACGCTCCCCTGTTTCTTAAGTGCTCGGCTAATTCCTTCTAGCTCAATAACTTTGGCGTCGGTTTGGCAACCTCCCCCTTTATTGCACGATCCGCCTATGGAACCTTTATCTTCTTCGGCTGCCTGACGGTGATCGGGTTCCTCTACGTCTTGTTCTTCGTCCCAGAGACCAAGGGCCGCACCCTGGAGGAGATGGACGAAGTCTTTGGATCCGAGGGCATGGCCGCCGAAGACGAGGCCCTCCGCCAGCAGATCGACCGCGACATCGGTCTGACGGCCTTGCTGCATGGTGAGATGGACGCATCCGCGGAGAAGATGACCACCAAGACGGTGCATCTGGACGACGCTCCCGTGCCACCGCACACTACCGAAGCGTAAGCCGGCAGTTGCACGGTGCCGGTGTAGTCCGGTGCACGGGATGGCGTCGGTAGACCCAGCCCATTCAATCTATTATCCTTCCTTTTACCGAAGAGGGCTTGCTGATCCCGGGAGGCGGCTGCATTGGGGCTGAAGACGAGCGGCCAGGGCTGACTCGGTAGGCCAGGGTCTCTCTGAGGCTAAATCGAGATGTATTTAGCCGGAACTGAAGACCGGGGTCACAGGACATACCTTAGTCATAAATTAATGAGCATTGCAGAGCCTTGATTCTCAGCCGAATATTCAGTCAGAGCCACTTACAGAATGGGAGCCCGAGGCTGGAACCTCGAAGATGAGCCCCGTGCTCGTCAGCGGCTTGCTCGTGGGTTCTTCATTGCGTCTTCCCCGTGGGCGGCGGTTACACCCGCCATGCGGAGAACCCCTTCCAGGTAGTTCGGTATGCTGTCGGTTTTACGGGGTAAATCCGATATCGATCCATGATTATTGGGTGTACTCAAATCGCCTTATACCACTGCGTGGGGTTGAAAGGGAGGTGGCGTACGTGCTTCGAATGTGTGCAAAATATACATAGTAGAAGCTTTCTTTTGAGCTTCCTCTCCCCTGAGGGATCCGCACTGCGGGTCTCTCGTAAATACTGGAGCAACATGGGACAGACCGCTGGGGAAATACTGTACCCGAGATTTACGTGCGTACTTAATCGAGTAGAGGACAGTGGACGGGCCAAATGTGGACCCGAGTGCAGTGATTCTTCGGATTAGATAAATTCGTATGCTATGCTATTAACGCTCATGTGTAATGCTGGAATTAGAGAATATGACATCGTGTGCCGTCATCAGTCGTAGAAAGACACCCGTGATCTCCCACCGTCAGCGCCGCAATCAATGCAGCCCCGATCCCCGAGCCGTCCTCCGCCGGGACGAACGTGATCAGATCCTCCTCCTCCGCTGGCCACTCCAGGATCTCCCGCAACGCCGCAGCAGCCCGCTCCTGGAACTGGTAGTTCTTGCTGAACGCCGACCCATCCACCCCGACACGACCCCGCGTGAGCCCCTCCTTCTTGCAGATGGCGGCAATGCCGCAGGCGTACAACCGAGCCGCCCGCGTGCACACGATCTCCGCCAGCTTACAGCAGGTCTTGAGCTCCTGGAGCGTGGGCTCGATCCCGAACTCCTGCTTGAGCATGGCGCGGGTCTCGGCCATCTGACTCTCCGCGGCAGCGTTCTCCTCCTCCATGCGCGACAGGCACGAAGACTCCATCGCGTGGACGTCACGGAGATTCCGGAGATCGCAACCACTCAAAAAGCCCACGGTCTCGTGCAAGTGAACGATGATCAACCGGAAAAGCTCCCCGGTGTAGAGACCGGCTACCATCTTCTCGTACGTCTGCTGTCCCGGTCGTGGGGAGGCGCGGTCGATCTCGAGGTCGAACATGCATCGCGGGAGGACTTTGTGGCTGTTGTCAAAGGCGCCGTACTCGGTGTTGATGCCGACCAGCTGGTCGGTGGGAAGGTTGTGGGAGGCGATCTTCGGGATGCGGCCGCATTTCTCCATGTAGGCGGCGTTGCAACCAGTCCCCAGAATGCTGCCAATCTTTACGTCGGGGTCTTTGTAGGCGGATGCAATTAGTGCTCCGGTCGTGTCGTTGACTAGCGCTACGATCCGTACGGGGATGTTCTGTTCAGCTGTCAGTAAGAGAGGTTGCTTCGAGGTGTACAACAAAGATTGGAAACTCGCATACCCTTCGCTCTAGAGCCTGCTCCAGCTGTGCTACCACGTCGTGTCCTTCGACACCTGAGATATCCCACCCCTTTGTCCAGCGTTGGAGGACGCCGTGTCGAATGTTGTCTTGGGTGACGGGGTATGAGAATGTGAAGGCAAGGGGAAGTTTCTCCGACGCGGGTGGTGTGAGATGTTGCTCTTGAATGAAGTCTTCGATGCGGTCGGCGATGAAGGCCCAAAGCTCGTCTGCGGTGCAGTGTCTCATGTGCTTGGGGAGTTTGAATTTGTGCTGCGTCAATTCGCATCCTCCTTTCTCCTCGGTCAAGGTCACGTTGCAGACGCGAAGGTTCGTACCGCCCATATCCACGGTGAGATATGAACCTGTTTCGTACCCGGTCGGCTGGTTCATCACCCATGTCACATTCATAGGCTAGATACTGTTAGTGGCAGGATGCATGATGAGGAAAAACGATCTCATACAATATCGCTGTCGTCATTGCTGAGGCCTGTACTGGGTTAGTAAGTGGACATGCGACACCGCTAGGGCATCCACAGACCTTTTTCAAGCTCTTGAACGAAGTGGTCAGTTATGCGCCGGAGTGAGTCTCCATCGATGGTGAACATCTGCGCGATGCGCTCCACCTCTTGCGACACTTTATCTGGGGTCTCTGTTGTTTGTGTGAGTACCGGGACCAATCATCAATCACCGCTACCAAAGGCGCTTACCCTGAAAGACAGGTGCAGCTGAGGCACAAGCTCCCTGGGCCTCCTTCATTGTGATCTAGTGTGCGGGGTAAACTTTGAGGATTAGAATCGGTGAGATAATGGCTCTTGTCAACAGTGACGGACATAGAAACCTCCGCAGTCTTATATAAACCTCTTTAAAGAGTGGGTCAGGGGCAGAGGCCCTTGCACATCTATCCTACGCAAGCAGCCCAAGGAAGGATTTGACCCCATCATGACATCTGCCCTCCAGAAGGAGGGCAAGTACCGTGTACACAGTTGAACGGAGGAGAGCAGTCCGGATAGAGGCCATGTGTCGGGTCACCTTTCAGCCAACCAGAAGCGTGCAGACCAACTTAAAAGTTGGCGATCAGTACCTGTGGGGCGCCGAGTCAGGGCTGGCCCGGCGAAATCTCGCTTTGATCCAATTGTGACGTCGGCCCGATGTGGATACGGGACTCGGGATGGACGGTTGCCATTGGGAGCAGTCGGCTCCGGCCGCATGACGATTATCTTACCTCTCGCATTAGTGGAAGGGGTCCGATGCCATTCTGCATTCCTGATTGGGGATGATCTCGTGACAGCATTGGAATGTCATGGAAGCAGAATGTTTCCGGGGTTGCCGCGGCTGGGTGGTGGTTATCAACGATGTACGGAGTACAGTACAGACAGTACTTGGCAGATGGTGTGGCGCCGCTGCCGCGCGGCCGGGCAGATGTTCTGGATGGTTCACAATCAGGCACAATCCTGGACCTTCCTGGGATGATTCGCCATCAGGCCATTGAATGTCGGGACGCTGGCTGCAAGTCGCCCTTGGATGAGCTTCGGGGGCTTTGACACGAGCTTTCATGTGGGTTTAGGTTTGGAGGTGCTATTTTAAGGTGATTGATATGTTAGCAGAGGTGTCGTGTATGCTACAATGAGTTGAAAGAGCCATGTCGCACCGCAAATCAAGCACTTGGTTGGTCTGTAGCTTGGCCTTCGTAGACGCAGGCAAAACACACACACTTGAGGCCTGACTCGGGCACAGTATCCAGGCTCACATAAAGGATCGAAAAGCACCCAGCACAAGAATGGTTGTAGAAGCAGCCGGTCCAAGATGGAGTTCAGATCCCATGGGGTAGGCTGAGGAGTTGGAGGTGGGAAAGTTGCATGTGTGGAAATGGAAAGAAACGTGGGGTGGCCGGAGGTCAGTCACCTGCCACTGCAGTGATCGACCCCCACTTCTCCAGTCTTCCACCAATCTTACTCCTCCCACTTTGGTTATCACAACCACAACAACAATTGGTTCAAGATAAGCATTTCCCCTCTTGCAGTCGCTGCAACGAACTTTGCGTCACCATCATCATGACTTCTTTACCTCCTCAAATTGACTTTGCAATGTTTCCCGAAGGGCCTGCATCTTCTAGAAAATTCTTTTCTGTTCGTGGTTTTCTCCGCTTGACCGATTTCGAAAAGCCCATTCAACGCGAGAATGACCAAGCCTATCATCCAACGACTCCCTCACTCTGCACCTAAGGAAGACTTTATCAATACCCTGAAACGCGATGGGTGTGTCATAGTCCAGGACTTTACCACGTTGGAAACATTAGAAGAAGCAAGGCAGGAAGTCCAACCGTGGCTGGAGAAAGAACAGCAACGGAGCAAGCTGGGTGGTGAGCTGACTGTACTGTACCATCGTTAGCTGTATAGTCTGACAGACAACAGCCCTCAATGGCGGGACTCGCACTTGCACACGTCTCATCGGGCGCAGCAAGACGGTGCGCGAGAAATTCTTCTCCGATCCGTTGTACCAGGTAAGACAGATCCTGCCACGTCAAACGGAAAAAAGGGAGATTGCTCTAACACACTGGTAGAACCTCGCGGAAGAATTCCTCGCGATCACGACGACCAACTGGTACGGCGACGAGGCGTCCACTAATACCACTCACCCGCTTCTTTCGATTGCCATCACAATGGAAATCCGGCCAGGGGCGAAGGCGCAGAAGCTTCATCGCGACGACAAGAACCATCATGCCAGACATGCTCGAGTTGATGCGTACCACGCGAATCGCGACATGCTTCTAGGCTTGTTTGTGCCCGGGTGCGATACTCGTCGTGCGAATGGAGCCACGCGCGTGGTCCCGGGTAGCCACCTATGGGGCGATGAGAAGCCGGACTTCGGCCCTGACGGCGACATGGGCCTCGTTGATGCTGAGCTACAAGCCGGCGAAGCTATGATCATGTTGGGCAGTCTCTATCATGGAGGCGGGGAGTTCTTCGAGTCTTCAGGGGGACGCATGATGCACATTATGTTCATGTGCAGCGGGATTTATCGTCAGGAGGTAGGTTGAAAAGTAGCTTACTTCACGGATGAGCGACTGACTCTGGATCTAGGAAATATCCTATCTTTCGTATCCGATTGAAGATGTGCGGACATACTCAAAGTTGGTGCAACAGCGGCTGGGATGGAAGCAGTCCGAGCCGAACCTGGGATGGGTCGATCTTGTCTCTCCCGATGCCTTGTTATAATGACCTGCACTGGCTGGAGCGCTTTTGGTAACCTTGTAAAAGGTCAGACTTGTCAGTTATATCCGGGCTGTTGGCAGGTGTAGTTAGGTATGCTAATGTAGTCTATGTGAACCTAGCCTGGTTATGAGAGGTATCCTGCGTCTGGCGCTCGAGTATGCTCGGAATATCTCGAATCAACTGTATTGCGCCCGATGTAAAAAGACACAGATCCTTAGTTGATCATGGCAAATGGTAGTGAGCCAGACTAACATAATATGCAGTTGAAATACGGGTCAAGGTAACGGAGATGATATCTCCGAAATTAACACGTTCCGAAGACGACTGCATTGAACAGAGCTCAGCTTTGGCAAGCACCAGCTGAATGTGAAAAACAGCTGAATCCTGCACGGAGGGTAATGATGCCATCCTACCGGTGAGAAAGTATGGCTGCCGGACTTGAAGTCATTCTCACCTGAACTCTACCTCTTTATGACCACACCCACCGTTCCTGAATTTGTGATGCAAAATATTCGAGCTTTTTAAATCTTTCTCCTCACAACCACCAAACCATTTCGTCCCTCAAGCAAGCGCAAAGATGCCTGTATCTGTAAGAAGGCCGCTACACCAATAGAAGCTAACTAGGGAGTGCTGTTCCCTATGCAATCCCAGGCCTGCCGTCAATGCGTATATAACTACCACCGACGCGTGTATAAGCTCATAAGACCACATTTTCCGAAGCCGACCTTGTACATCAACGAGGATACTCTCGACCCAACGACAGCAATGCAGGAAACGCTGGCTGTCCAAAGTCATCACCTAGTTGCACTTGAAGGAGCTTGCACCTTGCTCGTGATCTGCTTCTTCTACCTGTTCCCTTGTTCCTTCTTGGTGCTGATGTTCTCGGCGCTTCTTTTCCTCCTCAAATTGCTGGGCGTGGGTGAGTACGAGGAACCAACATGGATAAACTGCTGCGGTACAACATGTGACCCAGTTGCTCTTTTCTATACTCTCTCGCTGTGAGTTTGGATCTAATGAGCGCCGCCTCAGCCACCAACATCCCCGGGCTACCCTTGCCCCATACATACATATAGTACCTCACCTTGGGTCAAAGCATTTTCATTCCAGGAGCAAAAATGTAAGATAATTTGGCATTACTTAGATTAGACTGCGTAGATGACGGTAGAGGAGAACAACATGGATCATAAAAATCGTCAAACGGGCATTCACTCCCAGCAAGCGTAATCCGGGAAGTAGCGGTCATGGATGCGCCGCGCATATTCCACCACCACAGGTAAGCTTTTCAAGATCGCCTGAGTTTCCGGACAGCTGGACACCACAGATTAGAATCGGCCATGCTAGAGGTCCAGAAGACTTACGCAGAGCAAACCAACGACGCGGCCAGAAACCCAAACAGAACCGCATCAGCCTCGGTCGGCTCCTCGCCGCCCAGCACCCAGAACGGGCCATCACCCTGCTTCTGGGCCTTGCGAGACACCAGCAGCTCGCTGATACTCGTCCAAACGTCCTCCTTGAATCCTTTCAGCTCTTCCAGTGTGAATCGCAGGGTGCCCTGGTTGTACAGCATCTCCCTCTGTCTCCGGTAGATGTAGTATCCCACCGCGACCTTGACCGGGTACGGCAGCGCGCTGAGGGCGTGTTTCCGCATCTCGTAGTAGTTCTCGATCCATTTCTCGTGATTCTGTCGCTTGGATCAGTTTGTCGAATCTTGTAGGCAGTCGACGAGGGAAGAAGAAGCGGGCAAGTGTACCAGGTAGAAATACAAGCGGTCCTCCAACAGCGCCCGCACCCCAGCATCCAACACCTTCTTTTCCGCATCGAGATCGCGATTGAGGTCCGTGATTACACCATCCTCGATGAATCCCCGAGTGATCAGAGCTGAGTCCGAGATGGTGGTCTTTGCGCCCGTCGTCCGGTCCGTGATGTCCACGTACGGAATCTTACCCCGCGGGCTGCCGAGCGGTGACCCGGCGTCCGTGCGATACGAGATCCCCGCAAAGCGCAGACGCGCCTCGAGCTTCGTGACGAAGGGGGACCAGGTGTATTTTCCGGGCCAGGGGAAGCCGCGGTAGAGCGTGATGTCGGGGGCTTGGTTGGATGCCATCGTGAGGTGTGGGTTGTGTGGCGGAGAGGTGGAAGAGGTAAGCTTATTGTCGTCTTTGTCGCTGGGTTGTTGGGCGTCTTATAGTCGGGCGCCTTAAGTCCGCAGTAGCCGAGAAGGATCGCAGGATCGCAGAGTTGCTGTTTTTTTGGGAGATGAAACAAGCGAAGAGATCCTAGCGGCGGGATATGCTTCTTAGCTTCAAGGAGCTAGAGAAGACAACACATAATGTCGTTTGTCGGGGGGCAGTGCGTGTGCTTGATGGTGGTTGCCTAAGGTTGGGACGGCTGTTGCCTTGACGCTACTGCGATTATGTGGTGGGCTTGAATTCTTCTCAGATTCTTTGTCCAAACTTAGTGACTAGGGAGTAGAGATCTTTGAATTCCAGATGCGATATTAATGAATCCACGAAAATTAGATAATTATGCCGAGTAGAATCATCAAGCCGATGCAGGCTAGAGCGGAAAACCGAATTATATAGTACGCAACTTTAGCCAGCTCGGTTCCACCGACTCAGCTTCACAAACGCTCACCATTCCGCAGAGAGAAGCGAGAGCTAACCTTTGAATAAACCATCACCAATTATCACAACCTGCCAGCAAATAATGAATGATGCTTTCCCCATTGCTCTGAGCCCATGAATTTGCCGATTTGGTCCGTGCGCGCATCATGACGCAGCGGGAATCCACTCCACATTTCCCCCAAGCTCCGCCTTGCGCGTGCCCGACCGCGGATGAACCTGAGGTGCATTGTCTTTCCATGTTGACATGTACTACAAGAGCAGGCTTTTCAGAACATCACAACACGACACTGGTCAGACTCAACACAGGGTGAACGAAGGGGAAAAGAACTGATACAGAGAGAATCTTCTCCTCCAAGAAAAAGCAAATCACCAAACTCGACCTCCAATTGACAGCCTACGCTGATCACTATGCATGTCAGCAGCTAGCAGGGTTTCCCGCAGAAGCGAAGCGCTGGCTTTCCCGAAATGTCCTAGACAGGTCATCGTGCACATCTTTGCGCTAAAAAATGAGCCATCTTCGGTCCTCGAAGATTTTCTGTCGTCGTCTTCCCTGTTCTGTTATCTCCCGTCTTGAACAGGAGGTTGGCCGACCATCGCCTTTTCATAATGCCCGCGCCGTTACACTGCCCTTCGAGACCCAGAGGCGTCGATGAGATTATCTCAAGACTGAGTGACCCCGGCTGTGATGAGAAGGAAAAAGATGCGCTACAGGCTCTCGTTGCGCGGATGATCGATCGCTTTCGTGACCATGGCTGGCCGACTTATTACCGGGAAGCGTCACGACTAACACCGGCAACCAACGAGCGACAATACCATCAACTGACCCAAGTATTTCGACGAGCGATTGTGGACAACGCTGATAAGGGGAGTGCGCTGGATCCCGACTTGCTTCCCACTTTTGTCCACGTTCTCCGTCATTGCCCGGAGGGACATCCGCGCGATGGCCTTTTTACAACAATAGAAGGTCTACGCGAGAGGCTTAAGTGGGCGGTTCGGGAGAATGTGCTGGCAGCTCAATACTCTCTGTGCCACACGCTAGGCGCGCTGCTCGATGTCGCTGTCGATATCAAGGCAGCAGAAATCGACAAAGAAACCCTTCGTGACCCACTTATCGAGCAACTTGCGGGGCTGAAGGACCATGATGAGCCACGCTTGGCTCAAGCAGCAGCCTATGCGTATGAAGCGCTGCAAGGCATCTCAGACAACCAAGGTCCCTGGGACATCTTCTGGAGCAACAGTGGGAAGGTCATCGCAGTGGCTGCAAAGACTGCCGGCGCTGTCTCAACCATGAATCCAGAAAAGCTACTGGATGCGGGTCCAGACTTGATGGAACTATTGGAATTCTTCAAAAAGGTCTATGACGGGGGTAGAGAGCTAGTTGAAGCTATGAAAACGATGGATGAAGTATTTGTTGAAAACATGCGAATACTTCCACACCAAAGGCTCTGGTATGGCATACTTCGCTACACCGGTATGCTTATCTCCGCTGGCGGCAACTCATTTGATACCCTTGAACATATTTTGTCCAAGGTCCCCTGTGGAGACAGCTGGCAATTTTGGTGCGGCTTGTATGCTCAACTTGAGCAAGGCTTCATACTGGGAGGTCAGCGGGAAAAGAATCGGATCATAGGGGTCGTCAACGAAACCTTTAAATTGAAACCCTTTCAAGAAACAAAGGTAAAGAATTCGCGTGTTCAGCAGTGGATCAATCTCATCTCAGAGACATTCAATCAGAAAGGATGGAAACATTCGTTGCCAGGAGCCCGGAGATCCTTTCCCCTATGTTTCCTTAAGAAGCAACCGCCCGAGCCGCAAGTGAGGAAGCCTTTCGACCCCATTACGGTAGCCGCCATTTGGGGCAGTTTGTTAGAAGATGCGTGGCGCGAGTGCATGGGAGCGCAAAGATTTTATGCTGATGCGGCATTGACTGACTACTACCTGGAGCAGAATCGGCTCAAAATACTACGCCTCTCAAACGACATTTTGGATATTGCAAATTGTTACATCAACCTTGGCATTGTAGAACCTTTTCAAGAACGACAAAACCAGGAAGCCTTCGAAGTTTCCCTCAAGAAGCGTCTGAAGGTTGAAGGTCCGCCCGAGGGGAAGGCGATCGCATTACAAGATCTTTATAATATTCGCGAACTGAGAAGCCACCGAGATTCGCAGAACAACCAGTTGAAAGCTCCAAAACGCATCCTGATGAGAGGTCGTGCTGGGGTGGGAAAGACAACCCTATGCAAAAAGATTGTTCACGACTTCATCAACGCCGAATTTCCTCGATGGAACTTCGAGCGAGTGCTTTGGATACCATTACGCAAGCTTAAAGACAAGCCTAGTCTAGATCAGTTTCTGTTTCATGAGGTTTGGTCAAAACATCCGGAGAAAGACCACTTCATCTCCAGTCTACTGGGTACAATTTTTCACCATACAGACAACAGAACTCTGTTGCTGCTGGACGGCTTCGATGAAATTGTTGGTGTGAAGACTCCTAGTGGGGATCTTGCCAAATCTCAGCAGATACTTGATCTTCTCAACTACCCGAATGTCATCGTTACATCCAGGCCGCATGCGAGATTTGATAAATCGATTCATGACTTTGATCTCGAGCTTGAGACGACTGGCTTTCGCTCCGAGCAAGTAGAAGCCTACGTGGACCAAGTTGTTGGCTGCGTTGGCAAGGACGAAAAATCTGCAACGGAGATCAAGCACTTCATCAACAGTCACTGGTTGATAAAAAGTCTTCTCCAGATTCCTATTCAGTTGGATGCGCTATGCTTCGCTTGGAACGAGAAACTCCTATCGCAGAACATTAGAACCATGACTGCCTTGTATCAGGCAATCGAAGTCAGACTATGGAGAAAAGACATGGTTCTTCTGGGAAAGTTGAGTGAAAGTGAGGGTGGTAATATCTACTTCCGGTCTCAAATCGAACGCAACATGCATGACCATATCGAGTTGATCCAGAATCTTGCTTTTACTGGCCTATACAACAACATTTTTGAGTTCACACATGAACATCGAATAACATCATACGCGATATTACCTGGCTTGGCGGATAAATCAGATAACTTGCTCAACGAGCTCTCATTTCTCCGGACCGCTCATTCCGCGGACAATCACCAACACCAAACCTACCACTTTATTCACTTGACCTTTCAAGAGTTCTTCGCTGCTCATTACTTTGTGCACTGTTGGCTGACTGATACACCACTGGCTTGCGTTGAGATGAAGTTGGCCGAGTGTCGTTATCTGGATGCAAAACACTTTATACAACGCGAGAAGTATAACGGTCGCTACAGTGTCATGTGGCGATTTACAGCCGGACTTCTCTATGACTGCAAGAATCAAGAAAGGCTCACTCAATTCATGCAAGTACTGGATAGCGAGCCAAAGGACTTACTTGGGCTTGCACATCCTCGCGTCTTGATGCATTGTTTTAGTGAGATGACACCTTTTCTTCTCAACCCTGCTCTGCAGCGACTAAAGCAAAGTATGGAGGAAGAGCTACGGGCTACTTGGGAGGCACACAGTGATTGGTTCGCCTTTGAATTGTGTCACGAAATGGAATTCCCAGAGCATTTGCTAGAGCACATCCTGGATGATGGACGGGATGTAAACCGCATGACTAGAGTTTTTTGTGACTTGTCAAGACGTGCTCAGGTGTCATCGTCACTTGTCCAGAAGGTGGCCGAGCTTGTGCACTCCAGCAACCCTCGAGCAATAGTAGGTGGTGCTCTTTCTGTCTTGATCATGCATAAAAAGGTCTGGTCAGAGCGGCTTTTACAGATGCTGGTGCGTGCAGGACCGTGGACAGCGCCAAATAGTTTTATGCTCACGGACTGGACTCGGGCACCTGAAAGTTTCATTAATACATTGCTAGCCTGGGTTGCAGCAACAGAAACTTCAGCGGCAAAATTAGCCATTAGAATACAAATGCAACACGATCTATCGAAGACAAGTATTACGAAGCTCGTATCGCTGCTGAAGGCTCGACAACCATCACTGAGGAAGTTTGCGGCGACAATACTTGGGACATATTTGTCCACCAACATCGAGATCATCCCGAGTCTGATGGCTCTCCAGAACGATGATGATCGAGACGTGAGGCTGGAGGTCATCTCAGCTTGCTTCAAACTTTCTGACAGGACCTTTGTCTTGGATACCTTACGAAGGGCTCTGAGTGATGATGATGCAAGCATTCGAGAGTGTTCTGTACGCGTCCTGGGGTTACAAGAATCTTTGCCACGCAATATCTTGGACACTCTGGAATATCGTATGAGGAATGAGGAGGACGATGTATTAAAGATAAAAACCATGGAGTTGTGGAGCAAACATTGCGCCAGCTCGGAGCACATTGTTGAAGCTGCGGTTCCGTTCCTTGGCGACGAGCACTCCCCCGAAGTCAGGATCGCAGCTGCAGAAGCCATCGGGCGTCAACGAATTCCCGAGTCTTGGATGCGATATTTCATGTCCATTCTCGAAGATACAGACTCGGAGAAACAGAATCTTGTATTACAGATTCTTCAAGTATATTCCCAGCACGCTGATCTCTCAGACAAAGCTTTGGAAGTATTGCTTGAATTCTGGGGCTACGATGATGACGTGGCGGGAGATCTTGTCCAAAAGATCCTTCTATGCTATCATGACTTGAGTGACGACATTCTGAGATCTTTGATCCTTTTCTTGGGTCATTCAAACGAGCAACTAGAGCTTCGGGCATGTCATATACTCGCCAAACAGTCTCGGTTGCCGAAGTATGCCACGGGGCCCATCTCAGCTCTGTTGGCTGACCTATATCTGAATCACAAGAAGGAAGCAACTACGGGCTTTGTGCTAGAGACTTTGACTAAGGAACCAGAACTATCGGAAGGTATCCTGAAGTCCGTGGTCCGGATCCTGGCGACTGCGAGGGATATGGGAGCTGGGCTCACTGCCGTCAAGTGTCTCAACTCGCAAAGACATCTCAGTCAAGGAGTCTTGCAAGCCATGCTATCAGTCCTCACACGGTCCACGGCTAGAAATCTCGAGGAAGTTATCCGAACGCGTGATGAGTTCGACAGGGTGCTTCCGGATCTCGATGGCAAGCATTGGGGATTTCTGTTCGAGGTCTGGTTCAAGGCAAGCCTGGATCACGGATGGACCTGTTCTCTTGATGGAGAGGCACTTCGGCTTACCACCCACGAACGTGCTTACAGCATCGATTTGCCAACCCCTCTCCAGCAGGAGACTGTTGTAAACGCGGCGAAGGCGGCTAGAGCTGGTATACTGGATGGTTCTGTTTCGGCGAGCGAAGAATCCCCTAGCTACCCAAATGAGGGTTCTGACTCATATAGTGATCTCGACTCAGAGATCGAGGACTAACATTATGAGCCGTCCTGTTGACCCTGGTAGATCATACACGCTCACGAAATTCTCCGACATAAGGCGTTTTGACTGCATTTAAAGCATATGGGACAAACCCAGGTTCAAACCGCAGGGTCATCTCAGGAGCTCGTTAGAGAGTGATTTTATCTCCAATCTCGACGCTCAGCATCACTATTATGAAACGATGCGTCTCATTCAAGGGCTGTTCAAGGGCCTCGCAATACGCTGTCAGCTGACGTGTAAGATACGACCTGGGCTCTGCTATGCCTAATTTTGCATGCGTCCGCAATTTCAGATATGCGCGGTTCTCGTGCCATAAGAGCCACCAGAAATCAGTCTTTGCCGAACAAGGAGACAGAAGTTGACACCAGCTGTGTGAATTAAGATTGACTAAGAAGAAGACAACAGTGTCATGTTAGTTGTTTTTGTACTCTTCGCAGCCATTGCATGGCAAATCCACTCCCTGCCCACAGATACTGGTTGGCCAAGTGACTATCTCGTACAACTGGTTGACAAAGTCAAAGTACGAAGGTAGATACCAAACCTCCCAGAACGCCAGCAGTAACAACACTGACTTGTCCTTGGGACAAATTTCCAGCACCGTTCAAGGCAACACGGACACCAGTGCCGTTTGCGAAGGTCCCATTCGTGCCATTAGACCCAGTAGTCTGATTGGCAGCCGCGGAAGCAGTAGCAACGCCTTTCTCAGTGAAGCCAGCTAGATTCGAGAAAAGATGCTGGTCGCACTGAGCTGTTCCTCCCTCCCATCAGTGCCGTCCCATTTGTCCGAGTACCAGCGACGACCGCAGAGCGTCTGGTTGTTCCCACCCGTGCATTGCTTCGCCGCTCCGACAGCCGACGCCTGCAGCGCGAAGACACCTCGGACGAGATGTACGGAGCGACGAGACTTGCCAGCGTCAAATCCGAGACAAAAGTTCCCTTGTACGTGTCTTCGAGCGAGTTGCAATTCTCCGTGGGCTCACAAAGGATTTCCGACAGGATCAGGCCGCCGTACTTCTCGGGGAAGAATGTCTCTAGCGAGACGTTGAGCAGGCCGTCGAGACCAGATTTCCACTTTCTGGTTTGACCGTTGATCTTCGTCTTTGTTAGTTGCTTTTGCTTTTGCTGGCTTGCAAGGGCCGACTTACGAAGTTGTACATGTAGGGTGCACCGCTGATATACGGCCCGTAATTGGCCGTCCACTGGTTGTTTCCCTGTGTGATACAGTCATTGTCCACGTTGGTGCTGTCTGCGATACTCCAGGTTTCGTTGTTCAGCAGCGGCACGCTGGCACTCCAGTCCCAGATTTTCTCCGCCCAGTCCGCATACGTCTGGTTGTGGGTGTGCCGGGCCAGCCGCGCAGAGAGCTGAAAGAGGCCACCGTTGCTGATGGCATTCTTCTGGATGTATCCGGACTCAAAGGGCCAAATCTGCCAGCGTAGTCCGCCTCTGCAGTTGCTGGTGTCCCATCGCGCGACCTGGGTGTTGAACACCCCTTCAGCCAGAAGCAACCACGACGTCTGATTGACCTCCTGGGGGTAGTCCAGCTCTGCGGCGGTCATCACGGCAAGACTCCAGGCCATCTGGTCGTCATTGCCTATCTGCGAGCTCCAGTTCGACGGCATGTAGTCGTTGTCGCCGATCTGCCAGTACATGCCCTGGGCGACAGCGGCGTTGTTGGAGGCGTCGCCGGTGAAGTACCAGTACTGGATCATTAGGTTGAAGAGAATGCCGCCCTCGCCCCAGAGGTTGGGGATGACACCTGGAATTCCTCCGGTTTGGTTGCCGTTGTAGTGCTGCATGGTGTTGAATGCGGCGGTGGCGGCTGCATCTTTGATGGACTCTGAATGGCAATATCGTAGCGGAAAACAAGAGTCGAATTGATCGAAATCATACGTTCATTGTTGATGTCCAATTCGATGGCGGACACGGTACCCGCAACAAGCGTAGCGGCATATGCTGCTTTCAGGAAGTACTGGAAGGTAATTTTCGCCATTTTCACAGACACGATTGATTGATTGATTGATTGAAGCCTTATCCCCGAATACAGTCCTCTACACGAGGCTCTTCCCGGGTCGCCGACGGCCAACCAGCGTGACTGCGCGCGCCTATATACATAAATACTTTCCTTCTTTCCCTCGTTTTCACAAACACGGTACCAGAATCTTAGCTGTGGCGGAAGGATGGAAGGAACCGAGTCATCCGGGGTGACCCAGAGATCTTAGGTTATAATCCACGAGCCAAACGTCGGGAGACGCCCGCCTTAGCGTGTGCCAATTCTGGCAGAGCAGTAGGCGGATGCTACTGTCTCACTGCCTAATTCCCTAAACGGTTGCATAACAGTTCTTCCAGGTGGAGATGAACAAGTCAGGAACCGGCCAGAAGAGGAAAATGTTAGGGTCCTGCATCTGGAGCCGAAGACCAAATCAAAACTGCGATTGGATCACCGAGAAAGTTCTAATTTCGGTTGTTGCGTTGGCGCCAGAATCGGACCCCTTTTAGGGTTCCGAACTATTGACCCCCGCTGCGGGCCGTCGGGGGTGAGCTTGAGCCCGGCGGTCCCGATTGCTGAGAACTAGAGTATGCTGTAGAAACCTTGTGATTTGTGGTTGTTGGGGTGTTTTCTGCCTCATTGTGGGGCATGTCGATTCTCTTCAAGGTTAGTCCCGCTTTTTCAGATAGTCAGCGTTGGATGGGGCACTTCGTTCATGCTTCCCGGTTCGGACCTTGGTTTCGTCTTGCTAACCAACTGCCAAGATGGTCTAGGATGCATGTTTCGCTTGTCGCCCCTCTTTCCAGTTTCGTCTGGCCTGGGGACTTTGATGGCGTCTGCTGTTAACAGAAGCCTTATAGCTAGTGGTCACATGCTTGAACTGACAGCATATGTGACTGGGGAGTAGTCAGGACGAGGAAACTACTCCCACCAGACATTTAGTCGAAGTATGTCGCTTGGGCCTCTATTTCCCTGCTTTATACCTCTCGAGCTGTAACTCAGCTAGCGCGAAGCTATGCATCTGCCATCTCCAAAGTATAGCATAGGATGATCAACGATCATCGAAAGATGTCATAGACACACTCTTCTCCCACACCGAAATATACTCCACCGAAAGATATCCGGTAGAATGCCAAGACTGCATAAAGATCCCATCGGAGAAGGGCAGCGCATTAACACACGAAATATAGACAAGACTCCGTCACTTCCCCTGCCCTGCCCACTCAGATAGAGATAAGGTTATCTCTCCAACCAAGATCCAGCCACACGCGACGATCGCACTTACCCACGGGACGATGCGTTCATCCCATTGCGTCACAGCGGGCCGATTTCCTGTTTGGGCTCTCCGCCACAACCTGACTGCACCGACCAACATTCCACATTCTTGAGAACAGCAACTTCTTCAATTCTAACTCACCCATTATATTCCCTACATTGATTAATTCGACCTCTACTTGAATAAGATTCATAGACACAACAACCACAATGTTCGCCTGGTACGTCTACCCACTATACCCAACCACCCGCACCAAAACTAACGGACAAACCAGGTACCAACGAAGTCTCATCCAACGACCCTACCTCACGCAGGGTCTAACCACAGCCGTACGCAGCCTGCCCACTCACCAATCCCAGAACTAACCAGACTGCAGGCCCTCTTCGCCCTCGGCGACGGCCTCGCGCAAACCGCCATCGAGAAACGCCCCCTGTCCGAATATGATGTAATGCGCAGCAGCCGGATGGCGCTGTACGGCGGCGGTGAGCTTGCGTTACCCCTACCCTGCCCCTATCCCCAAGACCCTTCCCCCAAACCCTCCCCAAGACCCTACCATCCCCGCACTGCATCACAAAGGCACAGCACTAACGAGAGCAGCCATCTTCGGCCCCGTGGCCACAAAATGGTACCAACTCCTGCAAGCGCGCGTCGCCTTCCGCTCCGCCGGCCGCACGCTCCTCGCCCGCGTCGGCGCCGACCAGCTCCTCTTCGCGCCGACGATGATCGGCGTGTTTCTGAGCAGCATGGCGCTCCTCGAGGGCAAGCGCCCCGCCGACAAGCTGGCCCGGAGTTACGGGCCTGCGCTGCGCGCGAACTGGACCGTGTGGCCCGCCGTGCAGGCCGTGAATCTGTTCCTGGTGCCCCTGCCGTTTCGGGTGTTGGTGGTCAATGTGGTGAATGTTGGTATGTTTTTTCTCTTCTCTTTTCTTCGTGGGGAAGGGTTGAGCGGGGGATGGGGGATTGGGACAAGGGGGGAAGGAGGTATCTTCAGGGATGTTTGCTGACTTTTGGGATGTAGGGTGGAATTGTTTTATGAGCTTGATCAATAATGCCCCGCGTGGGGAGGAGCAGCCGATTGGGGCTTGAGGGATTTGTCGAGTGCTGGGGATAGGGGGTTTGGGGGAGGGGTTGGATGGAGGGCTTCTTTATGTATGACTGACATGGTGGCTCGTGTTGCTTGGTTGTAAGTTATAGATGGTATAGATCGGAGGGACTTGATTCTGGGTATGGTTACAGCGACAATGGATTGTACTTTGCATCTTCAGCAATAGGCTATTTTCCCTTTGCGCACTATCATCCGACAAGGGCATTGAGACTATTTCGAGAAATCCTTCCCATGACGTAAGTTACCCCGTGTAGATCGGATTCGGTCATCGTGGGGTCGGCGGCAGCCTTCCTGTTAGAGCTTAGCCGATCGGCGTCGGAAGATTCCTGTTTGGGCTGAACCGCCTACCGCCCCGATTAGGAATTTTGTTTGCGATCGAGATCTATAACAACCGACGATTGATTGGTGGGCATGTTCATTCGTTAAATGTCATATGTGCGAGTTGGTGATTAGCTTAGGAATTCACGCCACTCCCGATACTCTAAATGAGAACTCTACTGGTGCTCTCGTTGAACCCTTCTCATGCGAGGGCTGCCTTCCTACCCAAAAGCCAGCCGAACCTCCTGCTCCCAGTCAAAATTCTCCAAAAAGGCCATGAACTCCATGTCATCGCCTATGGTGGCTCCATCAGAGACGACTGCTTCTGAAGGAGAGATGCTGGACGGCACACCCGACAGCACGCGGTCCAGCGCCTGCGAGATGACTTTCTGGCCTCGATTGCTGATCTCGTAGTCGCCCTCGTTCTGAGGGACAAAGGTGTTGAATTGTGCAATGAACACGGACAGCTTCTGGATGATCTCCGACCGGGGGAAATGCGTCGGAGGCGCTGTCAATGACGTGAGAGAGTCGGTCTGGGAGCGTCGGAGTAATTCGATTGACAAGACACCGGCGGCGGGTAGGCCGATATAACACAACTGGAAGTAGAGTGCGTTAGCCCGGGGAGGCGATGCGTCAGGATGAATGACTTACATCCCATTTCACATGCGCAGGAACGAGTCCTAGACGAGATTGGATGGATATCACCTTCAGCAGCAGCGTGATGATCTCCGACGACGTGCGGATCAGCAAGTCAAGCCCTTTGCCAATACGCTTGAACAAGGTTTGGCATAGTAAAAGTCGCTGATAGAGGAACTCTAGATGCAATGATGCGAGGGTCGGATCTTCTTTGTCGTCTGTCCATTGCAGATGGTCGGGTAACGCTGAATAATACTCGTCCAACCTACGGCAGACTTCCCTGTTCGTGCCATATTAATAGGCAGCCTCTTGGTGCTGCTTAGGAAGAAACCCACAGAACTCTCTCTTCCAACCCACCAAGCTCGTGGCTCAATGATACCTCCAAGACACTCTCGCGGAAGAGACTGACAATCAGCGCGCCCCTACCCCTTGCCCCTTTATCTATTCGTCCATCGATGTTCCAGCCTGCTGCATCTAGACGCTGAAGCGCCGCCTCTCTGACCACCGGCTCTGCCACTACCTCATCATAACTGATATCCAGAGGAAACTGGATGTTGCAATAGCGCCAGCATATTCGGGGTGGTCGGCCGAGACAAGTGGCAATATCCTTGTCCAGAGCATAGGCTGCGACCATAGCTCTCTTTCGAATCTCCTCCAGGAAGAACGGGACGTCATCCGCTGCAGCAGGCTGGTGAAGGCCTAAGGCAAAGACTGTAGTAGTGAGGTCTCCAAGCATCTGCCATGTCCGGTGATCTGGAAGGATGTTAATCCACTTAGGATTTTATCTATGAGCCAGCTCGACACTCGATGAAATTGTGACTTACCACAGGCGCCATGCAAGGAAGAGAGGAATATCGTGTGTTGGACCATCGTCCAGGACAGTGGGTCGCTAATGATACCCAGGTAATTACAGAATTGCAGACAGGCCTCAGTTGCCTGGAAAGTCACCTGGCGCAATCCTTCTTTGGTTGTTCCAGGGGAGCCCTTGAATAGCTCGTCGAGCTCTTGTTGGAGGACTTGGAAGGTCGTTGAGCCTGCCACTGCAAATACAAGGCCGATCATGTCCCACCGGAGCGCATATTGAGAGAGGTAGTCATTCAAGGACATGGAGGATCTGGTCTCAATTGAAATAGCCGAGTTCTTAAACAGGATTCGGGATAGGTCCAGGAGCCGTGCGTACTTATTCTCTGATCCTGCGGTCGCATTGCTGTAGGAAGCTCTTAATTGCGCAATTAGTGCTCTCGTGAACGGTGGACCGAAGACCCATCCTGGTATGATCTTGTTGCGATTCTCTATCAGTTTCTCGTACAAGTCGAGATGCTCGAGCAACGAGAGTACTTGGGCTCCTTGATTCACCCGCTGAGGGTCCAGGGGTGTGTCTGTTTGAGCGAGCGAAGCACGAACCCCCAGCTCCAGCTCAACCTCATTGCTGAACACGCTGCCCGAGTAACTGGTCGGTCCCAGAAAGCCGCTGCCTGACAGATGACGTTTGGAAATGTTGGGAAACTGTGCGGCTCCCAGCAGGCTGACGGACGCGGAGCTCCCGGTATTGGTGACGGAAATTGTCTTCGCGCACAACAACGGTTGGAGATGGGTAGTTTTCTGGGTTGCCTTGAGGACCTGGCCAAACTGGCGCGGCTTGGTCAGTGGGGCGGGATGGTAAACACAGAGGTCCGATTTACCACGGCGCTCGCAGCGTTTGCAGGTCGGAGTCGAGTGATCGCATCGGAGCTTGGATTTCCGGCAGGGCTCGCATGACGACAGTTGGCCGTTGCGACGAGGCGCAGACATGGTTTAATTCAACGTTAAAGTGAATGATGTGACTCCGCGTGAGTCGAGATGAGTCAACCCTGTGAGTCGAGGTCCGACGCAGTGGGGGGAGTGGAGAGAGTAGGTGAGAGGGAGAGGGGGAGAGGGGGAGAGAGGGTCTGGAAGGGAAGATAAGCTCGCGGAGAAAATGACAGCAACGCTCAGGGCTGGTCCGATGGCCCGTGCGTTTACTCCGAGGCCCGACTCCGGCCAGGCAGTGACGAACTATACGGACTGGACTATACAATCCCTCACGATCAAGAGAGCTATATAAGTGTCCAGAATCAGCAATGTGGAAAGTAAATCAACAGCTACAGACAAGCCAGTCCTACCAATTCCACTTCCAATCTTCGAAGTGATTCCATCAACCGCATCAAGCATATCAACCCTCGCAACAATGCCTTCCAACCCATTCAATAGCATGTACCGGGCCATCCGGTCGAAGTCTCCCAAGACTGGCAATGGCTCCGAAAACTCCAAATATTCCAAGAACAATGCAGACTCGAAACAATCCACAGACAACACGCCCTCAAAAGAACATGCGCATGACGATTCTGCTTCGGTGCTCAGCGATGCCACTACCCTAGCTCCTAGAAAAGACGAACAACCGTCGAGCAAAGACAACAGTCGAGATCAAGAAGAGATTGATTTCAATTCTGTACGATACAGTGAGTACCACCTGGACGATCCATTGATCATCTCTGCGCGAAGACCTCGCAGTTTGTCACCATGCTAATCTCAAGACAGTGATGCGAGGAATGGCGACCCGTCATTAATACCGCAATTTCCCCGATGCGCACCTTTATCTGCACGTTATAGCGCTTTTCATGAGAGATGACCGATCAAAATGTATGGTTATGGTATGGGATGAGTGGACTGTTGGGTTGATTTCTTGGGGCCAGAAGGGGACGTGGTTTGGAGTCTTCTGTTTGGGATACTATCATAATGAGTAACAGGCCACAAAATGTGCGGCAGAATGCATATTATAGATGATAGCGAGATTGCTTTCTCTCACTGCTCCAAAAACAAAATGTGTAAGCGTTTGAGGAAGTCAGCCTGGCGACGGCATCCTTTGAAGTGTTCTGAGTATGATAATCTGCGTAGAGTCCGCACATGAGAGTGGACAATCATTCAAGGAACATTCTACTACCCACTGAGCCTTTGGTTAACGGTCAGTAAAATGTGGGCGCCTAGTGGCTGCTTATGACGACTGCCTGCGGTTCTCGAACGAGCTGTGGGCCGGATTTCGGACCGTCGCAAGGGGAAGAGGTTGTTAGACGTTTTGTGTCACCAAACTCTAATATTCCTGTCCTACCGTCAAATCTCATGCGCAGTTCCTTGGACATACAGACGCTGCTTGGTAGGCTGTGTGGTGTGCTGCCGAATAAACGGCGAGCGGACTATCCCACCACTTTCATCGAGTGATACAAAGATGCCAAGCGGCAGGCTTCCTGCCAAGGATCACTTGTAAATAAAGTAAAGCTTGACTGTCTCCGACTTCGCGAATGGATGAAGGGTGGTCTGTGGGGTTTGTGACGAATCTCGGCAGATCTGTAACAAGCAGAATTTTCTCTACTACCGGTTGGGCAACCGTTCCATCCGGCGCGGTGGTCCAGCTTGACATTTGTTTCAGAGAAACGGGAGTTTCAACACAGTGTCACAGGTAAAAGGTAGAAGGGTCTTTTCGAGACATGAGGCAGGGCCAGACCTTGCTTCTAAGGCTGTCTATCGATGAGGCTCATTTTCGCGGAGGTTAGCGCAGACCCTGGAAGGGGTTGGGAGATGAAACGCACAGAGGGTGGGAATTGCTGGAGTCATGGACCCTCATCTTGACCAATTCCATTGGATATGCATTATCCTTGCACGAGCCAACCGGAGAAAGGCTCAACGCCATCGGTCAGGTTTCTGATGCGATGGAGGCGATTACGTGGAGGGGCGCGGCTGGAACCGCAGGGCCGCGTGTCGTTGGAGCTGCCACAGCCTGCCACAGCCTGCCAGGGACCGACCGGCTGGCCGATCGGTCGGCGCGGCTCCACTTTTCACTCGCTCCCTCCTTCGTCACTTTTTTGTTTTTATGTTTCTTCACCCCCTCTTCGCTCTCCGTCTCTTTCTTTTTCTCCTTATCCAGCAGCACGGTCTTCTGCTGAATCGGCTTTGGTTCGCCTCTCCCTCTTCCTCTTCCTCCTCGACACCTCCGATTCTCGATCTCTCGACTATCGACTATCTCCCACCGCCTCCCGTCATGTCTTCGAAATCACCATTGCCCACGGTCAACACCCCCGCGGAGCCCGCGAAAGCGGCTTTGCACCCGGCCTTCTACATCGCGTACGGTTGAATCACTCTCTACGACTCGAACTCAGACTAATACTCCGCTAGAACGTGGATTGCGCTCAGCTCGGGTGTCATTATCTTCAACAAGTGGATTTTGCACACGGCTGGATTCAGTGAGTATTGCGACGTGTGCTTTAATGTCCGGGGATCATGCTAATCGCGATCTTTTTCACCAGGTTTCCGTACGTCGATCCGTTTCCAAACGCCGTGGTCGATGCCTCCAGAACTGACCATACGTTGCTACAGCCCTCTTCTTGACGACATGGCACTTGGTGTTCGCTACCATCATGACCCGCCTGATGGCGCGGTTCACGACCCTGCTCGACTCCCGTCACAATGTGCCCATGACCTCGCGCGTTTACATGTTCGTCTCTCTTGCGTTGGATATACACAGACACTAATTGGAATGGTCTTAGGCGCGCTATCGTGCCCATCGGTGCTTTCTTCTCGCTGAGTCTGATCTGCGGCAACCTGGCCTACCTGTACCTCAGTGTTTCCTTCATCCAGATGCTCAAGGTAATCGCATTGAAACCATTCAACTGAGTGGGGATGCTAATTGTTCCAGGCCACTAACTCCGTTGCGACTCTCCTCGCGACCTGGGCTATGGGCATTGCGCCAGTGCGTCTGAGCTTGCTCGGCAACATCTCTTTCATCGTCATCGGTGTCATCATCGCCTCGATCGGCGAGATCAAGTTCACCATGATCGGCTTCATCTGTATGTGCTCTGTGTCCTCACAATATTCAATTGCGTGCTCATCTTGTCGCAGGCCAATTCTTCGCCACCATCTTCGAATCCGTTCGCCTGGTCATGGTCCAGCGCCTCCTCAGCTCCGCCGAGTTCAAGATGGACCCCTTGGTTTCTCTCTACTACTTCGCGCCCGCTTGCGCTATCATGAACGGCGTCATCACTGCGGTTGTGGAACTGCCGACCATGCACATGTCCGACATCCACAACCTTGGAGTTGGCACTCTTTTCTTGAACGCTGCTGTTGCTTTTGGCCTCAATGTGGCTGTCGTCTTCTTGGTATGTCGACATGAACCTCGGGTGGAGAATCTGGCTAATGTGACCATCGCAGATCGGCAAAACCTCTGCTCTGGTGCTCACCCTGTCCGGTGTCCTCAAGGATATCCTGCTCGTCGTGGCATCGATGGTCATTTTCCGCGATCCGGTCACGCCCCTTCAGTTCTTCGGCTACGCGATCGCTCTGGGCGGACTCATCTATTACAAGCTCGGAAAGGATGGCGTTACTTCGCTGCTGGCCCAGATTCGCTACAACGTTGTCGGGGGAGCTCGCCCTTAGGCCAATCGAGTATGGCGTTAACGACGGTGCAGAGAGTGCTGAAATATGCCACTGCGTCGTCCGGAGACTTTGTGAATAGCGAGGAAGAGAAGAGGATCATACCCCAGAAGAGCTGATCAGCAAGCTAGAAACAATCGTGTATAGACGTGCAGGCCGAGTGATGTATATAATGGTGTAATGATACAATAGAACGATGCCTATCCCAGGAACCGCAACTGTCACAAATCCGCGTCATCTCTCCTCTACATCTATTCTAGATCCCACTCTATACACCCCCCTGTCCCGCAAACCATGCCTACAACTTCCCCGCAAGCGCCGCATCCACAAACTTCAACGCCTCAGCATACGCCTCCATCGCCCCGTCCGCCAACTTGGGCGGAAACCCGGACTTCAAATCCACCAACCCATGGCCGGCATCCTGCACGAGCAACAACTCCGTCCGGATCCCCAACTGACCCAACTGCTCATGCTGGAACTTACTCTCCAGGTCCGGCACGACCTCATCCGCCGTGCCATGCACCAACACGGCAGGGGGATACCCGGGTCCCACGAAATTCTGCAGAAACCCGGCCCTCAACTCCTCCGGCACCGCCTCCGTCCTCCGCGCGTACTCCACCGTGTTCAGCGCGGCCCCTAGTCCGGGCCGCCCAAACACCCCGTCCAAAAACGTCCCGTCGATCTCCCACCGCACCGTCAGCGCAAACCGGTTCGAGGCCCGGTCGACATCGTCGCTCACGACCGTCCGGTCCGCCAGCAGGCGCGGCACGTCGTCCAGGTCGACCAGCTTGGCGATCGAGGTCGGCGGCCGCGGCTGCGTCCAGTGGTCCAGCAGGAGGTTGCCGCCCGTGCCGTAGGCCGTCATCAGCACAGCGGGTTTCGGGGCGGCGTAGACGCACGCGGCGCGCGCCGAGTAGGCGCCCGCCGAGAAGCCGGTCACGGCGATCTTGGTTGTGTCCAGCGTGAGGGACGGGGATGGGAGCGCGGATTGGAAGGTTGGGCTGGCGAGGAACCCGAACAGGGCTTGGGCGTCGGCGATTTGGTCGAGGGCCGTGCTCGGGTGGCACAGGCGGTAGTCGGCGGAGATGAAGATGTAGGTGTTCTTTTGGCAGTGGTCTGTGGGTTTGAGCCGGGGGTTGTTGGGGTTAGTTGGGTGATTCAGGGGCTGGGGATGAGGGATGAGGGATGAGGGATGGGCGCACCGTAGAGCCAGGTCGGAAAGTGGCCGCCGCGCCGTGAGCCGGCAGTCATGCCGCCCCCGTGGTAGTAGATGATCGCGGGCAGGTGGCCGCTCGTCGTGTTGCGCGGCAGGTAGTAGTCTAGTTTGATGTCGTGGCCGTCTACCGTCGAGTAGACTAGGGTCTTGCCACCTTCGGGGAGTTGGGTCTTCGGGGGAGGCATTGTGGGTGTAATTGGTGTTGTGTGGTGTGGTGTTGTGTTGTGTTGTGGTTTGTAGTTTGTACAGATACTGAGATTGAGGGGGAGTTGGCGGTAGGCAGAGGCGGCAGCAGCAGCAATTAAACTTATAGGCGTGCATGAGGTAATGGTCTAGAAGCCCACATGTGGGGGGATTTGGGGATTCTGCCCCGCCGGGATGAATTCATTGCCGCCTTCTCTATCTACTGTTAGAACTACTACGTACCGTACCATTCTCTTCTCTTGACCGGTTCCTCTTCTCCACTCTCCTACTTTTGGTCCTTGAAAAAAGACTAAACCTGATCATCTTCCATAAATATGATTGCTAATCTTTAGGCTGAGCCGATGCTATCTCCAGCGAGGACTAAAGTCTCCCCGCGTCCATCGTTCTCGGGTCTCTTGCAAGATCTCGCGCGGTGTTTCTCCTGCAAGGTTGGCTTGATCCATGGACGCCCCAGCGTCCTGGAGAATCTCGATCATCTTCTCAAGCGCCTCAAACCCTTCTTCAAGCGGAGTTTCCACAATTTTACCGTCATCCATCCGTCGTCCTCTGGGAAAGATACTTGCCCCTACAGCTAGATGTAGCGGAGTATTTCCCTTCTTGTTGACTGCGTTAACGTTGGCACCCCGGCTGAGCGGTATACGAACTGCGTGGGTTTGAGGAAGTCTCCTTGCAATCCAATGCAGCACGGTATCGCCCTTGACATCGGCATTGTTGATATCGACCAGTGTCAGGATCTTCTCCAAGGTCTCAGCGTCGATAGGACTGATGTCTGTGCCTATCATTGTCAATGGGTATAGCATTGTTCGTCCTGCCTCGTCGCACACCGTCGGATCTGCCCCATGCATTATTAGAATATCAAGCAGCTGGAGGAAGATCTCGGACTTGACGCCGTCATCCGCACGACGCGATACGGCGTAATGCAGAACGGTCGAGCCCGGGTCATCCAGGTCCGCACCCTGGGCGTTCAGGGTATCCCGGTCGGGTCGGTACTCCAGCAGCAATTTCACTGCCTCTAGACAGTCGGCATCGCCAACATGACTGTCAACTGCATAATGTAGCACTGTCTTGTTTGCTTGATCCTTCACATTAACCATCGCAGGCCCAATGTCAAGAAGCAATTTCACAGTGCGCAACAGGCGCGAGGTCACTTCCGAAGGCGTCAAGGTGGCTATCTCGTCCTTGTCGCCCATTAACGCCCAATGGAGTGGTGGCAGTCCGTTGTCATCCCTTCTCGTTACCATTTCGGTCTGTCCGATTCGACCGCGGTGGTCCACTAGCGCTTGTATCGCATCCAGATTCCAGTGTTGGCTGGCAATATGCAACGGTGTGACCCCGCCGCACCGCAGGCCATGGCCAAAGCCACAGGGATCATACCACGTCTGCACGACATGCGCATCGGCGCCTGCCGCAATCAAGCGGGACACCATTGCATAGCTGGCGCGGGTTACCACATTGCCCAGCACAGTGTCCCCCAGTATCTCCTGGTCGCCAGGCTGGGCTTGCCGTCCAAGTTGATATGGAAGCATGTATTGATCCGCCTCGCGGACCGAAGCACCACTGGCCAAACAGAACTCGATAAACTCGCCATAGCGAGCGTGGTGCTCTCGCAACTTCTCCCGGATCATCGGCGGACTTGTCTCCTTCATGTTTCTCGTCAAAGCCTGCACATTACCGGGAAAAGCTTGTGCGGCACAGACCAGCGGGGTCGCCCCCTTGGCGTCTTGATCCCGCCACGCGCCCAGGGGTGGTTGATGGTCGAGCAGGAACCGTGTCATTTTCCGATCGGCGTTGCCGCAGGCGAGGTTGAGCATTCGAAAGTCCAGTCCCTGCAGATACTTTTCCAGCGGCTGTTGAGAATGCGCAGGGTTGGACTGGTAGAGGTTGATCAAGGCGCGTAAAGCGTCAAGACTTCCATAATCCGCCGCGGAATAGAATGGCGGCAACGGGTAGTAGCCGAAAAGGCTTACTTTCACCCGGCTGAAAATATCATCACCACGCTCTTTTGCTCGTTCGTTGTAGCGGAGCAGCCCGAGCGTGTCGTTGCGCTTGATGATCAGATGTAGCTCATCTGGATGATATTCGAGTCTAAAGTCGTACTCGGATGTATCATGCATGATTGCGGAATCGGGCTCATCGTCCGAGTCACTATTATGAAAGGCATCGGATGTCATCGTGGCCCGAGGATGAAGAGGTCACCCAGGCAATGATAGGGAGGTGGCAGAAGAATACCACCGAAAACGGTGTTGTCTTTTGGGATCACTTCAGAGAGAGAACAAAAGATATGAGGGGCCGGGTTGCGTGTATCTTTAGTGGCTCATCAGAGATCGATTTGTCCATTGGGGATGAAGACGGGAGCGGGAGAGCCCAAAGGGTCGTCAGGGGTCGGACCAGAAATCTGCTCAAGTACAGTACATGACGGTACGGTACTACTCGGATTATCTTTCATCGAATCGATGGTTAACTTACGCTAAAGCTCAAACTAACAGCCATGGTCTCTCGGACATGCTCCACTCAACTCTCCTGTCACAAGCCAGGAATAGGCGCCTACTGGGATGGATGCAACCCCAGCCTTGCACATCAACTGCCTTAACTTCTAGAGATTCTTATAAAGACATCCACTGCCATGGAGGTCGATCTCTCAAGCCTATGTTTTTTCCCAGAGACCAAAGCGTTGGACTTAGTGTTTGTCGTGGTATTGCGAAGCACATATCTCCCCTTTACAGTCGCTACAATGCTCTCAAACTCAAATGCTCGGAACCCAGAATTCAAGATTGGGATTCTCGCGGCCTTGCCCCTAGAAGCACATGCTATCAGAGGGATATTCGACCATATCGATGGCGAAGATGCGGAGACCTATGCAGCCAGAACTTTCATCAAAGCTCCAACGGATATGAACTCGTATACCACCGGCAAAATTGCAAATCACAGGGTTGTTCTCGCACACATGCCGGGAATGGGCAAGGTGAATGCAGCAGCAACAGCAGCAGGTATACAAGCAAGCTTTACAGAGCTGAAACTTGTGCTAATTGTTGGAATCTGTGGCGGAGTCCCGCATGCCCAGGATCAAATTCTGCTTGGCGATGTTGTGATCAGCAAGAAAATTGTACCGGCTGAGGATGCGATCTTCCACCCATATGGCCCAGGGCCAGAAATCACCGAGCAACCACAGTTTGGAAGACCTACGTGGGTAGTGCGATCGTTGTTGGCCAAGCTTGAGGATCAGAAGACGGACCTCGAGAAGTCAACATGCAGACATCTGGACTGCTTGCTCCAGAAGCCAGGTTTTGCACAGTCGCGGTATCCCGGGGACAAAGAAGACCAGCTTTTCCGGCCGGACTATATTCACAAGCACCGCGACCCGCACGACTGCGACTGCGTCCAGCCGGGGAAGTCTTGCACTATAGCAAAGCACTCCTCGTGTGACCAGCTCAGCTGCGAGCCTGAGTATCTGATCCCTCGGGGCCGCGATGAAAGCACTACGACACTAATGCTTCATTTTGGCCCCGTTGCATCTGGAGACCAAGTCTTAAAATCTGGCCAGCACCGCGACAGAGTTGCAAAGACCAAGAAAGTTATTGCTTTTGAGATGGAAGGAGCAGGGGCTTGGGACTATTTGCCATGCCTCATTGTTAAGGGTGTGTGCGACTACGCAGATAGTCACAAGAACAAGAAATGGCAAAGGCATGCCGCAGCCGCTGCTGCGGCCTGTTCACGAGCTATTCTAGAATTATACGAGAGCTCTATAGGGCAGGATGAAGAAATGACACCATTACAGCAAATATCAGTATCACAGTCTCGCGTCTTATGTTATGACGAGCTCATGGGACTCAATCAACAAGCATATTTGCAAATCGAAACAGCCGAGGAAAAGGCCACTATGAAATCTCTGCGGTACGTCTGGACACCCCTACATCCAAGACTTCACTGACAAATGATAGAAGCGGACCAGCTCTTTTCGACAGGCTTCCCTGTATTTCAGAGGCAGTTTACAACCACTATGATAGACAGCATGACCCCTTATGTCTCGAAGGGACTCGGACAGCCGTTCTCAAAGACATTTCCGCATGGGCCGATAGCCAGAACAGCAATATGATATACTGGCTGACTGGTTGGGCAGGGATAGGCAAGTCGACAATAGCTCGAACGGTTGCTCATACTTGGGGAGCCCAAGGCCGCCTCGGGGCAACCTTCTTTTTCGATAAAGTTCCAGGCGGCGGCAAGCGTATCGCACGCGAGTTCATTACAACTATTGCTTATCAACTTGCCAGTGAATTCCCAGTCCTCATGTCTTCTATCTCCGAAGCGATGGTCAAAGACCCTAATATCTGCATCAAGTCACTTGGGGATCAGTGCCAAAAGTTGATCTTGAGACCCATATCAGAAGCTCGGTCTATTTTGAACGGACAACCGATTGTGCTCATTGTCGATGCTCTTGACAATTGCGAAACTTCTGAGATGGGTGCCGTCATTCGCTTGCTTGGGGATATCAGTTCGGCTGGTGTACGAGTCTTTATAAGTAGTAGGATGACACCCACCATATCTTTCCACAGACGAAGCGAACACGATGGTCGGTTCCGTGCTTTTGAGTTGCAAGATATCCCTAAGGAAATCATTGATCAGGATATTCTGCTCTTCTTCCGGCGAGAACTACAACAGCTGAAAACAAACTTGGAAGAGGGAGACAACCTTCGTCAGCTGGTTGAAAAAGCCGAAGGCAGCTTCCTCTGGGCGTCAATGGCTGTCAGGTATGTCCGAGAAGTTCCTGGGCTATGTGGCCGAAGATTATCGATGCTGCTGGAGTCTGGAGCCACGGTTTCGCCCATCGAAGCTCAATTTGATGACATGTATCTTGGCATTTTGGGCGATGCAATGCCATCAAACCTGAGCAGTGAAGAGAGCAGCATATACTATGGCTTGCTGCGACGTTACCTAGGCGTCATAGTGGTGCTGCTTGGGGAAATAGCTCCCGCTTCGTTCTATGAACTAATCGACCTAGAAGAAGATGGGCCTGGGGCGGATGGCATCGACGTCCATGAGGTTTTGAAGGGTTTACAACCAATCATGGATGTTTCAGACGACAGACACAACAAGGAATCATTGATCCGTCTGCATCATCCACACCTGAGGTCCTTTTTCACGAGCCCCACAAGATGTACCGACGAGAGGTTCCTCGTGGACCCAAAACAGGCTCACTACGACACTCTGCACGGTTGCTTAGAGTTACTTTCAGGCGCCTTTGAGCGAAGCCAAAAGGAGACGGGAGACTTGAGCTCAGATCAACGTGATCTCATGGTCGACACAGAAGACGCTTGCACTGTGTGGGAATGGTCACCCGCAGCGCGCTACGCCTGCCGGCACTGGGTGAGGCATCTTAAGAGCAGCGGAGCGGAAGTTCACCCTGGCGACCCTGTCTCTCTCTTTGTCAAGAATTATGTTATCTGCTGGCTCGAGGCATTGGTACAGATGGGGTCGACTGACGAAGCGTCGAAAGACTTGGAATGTTTGGCTTCCTTTATCTCGGTATGTTGCCTCCACGCTACGTGTCTTGATGCAAACTTAGTAACGTCAGAGCAGGATACGCAAGCATATGAATTTGGCACATCTCTGAGAGAGCTGAGCCGTTTCTCCGCGGAACGGAAGTCTCAGGTTGAGAAAAACCCTTCGATGATCAATCAGCTTTCTATGGAACACCTGGACAGAAGTGACTGATGGCTAAGGCTTTCCCGCCTTGAGACATTAAATGGTATTTTAGGAGTGGTACTTGCACAGAATTGACTCATGTTTTGGTTGGTTTTCTGGGAAGTCGACTCTACTGCAACATCCATTGTGCTTAAACCGTAGCCTGCCCGCGGCTTCACGCTATGGAATAGCATTTTGGGTTATGAGTCATGTCAGTCAACTCTCCGATCATATTACGCCAAGTGAGCAGGGCAGGGGTCTGTCACTCTGAGCCAATAGCGCTGGATGTGGTGGTGCAAGATAGAGACGGACTGATGCACTAAAAGCGCGCCGGCTGAAGAAAGTTAGGTCTAACTTCGAAGAGTCTGCGACTTTCTCTCCCAACCTTCAACCTTGTTGCAATCCCCAATCCCGCAAGCTTACAGGCAGCAAGAATTATGAACCGGCCAACCCGACAGAGGACATATACTCGTCGCTCCCGCACAGGATGTCAAACCTGCAAAACCAGAAGGATAAAATGCGACGAGACGCCAGGATCGTGCAAGAACTGCAGCTCAACGGGCCGAACATGCGATGGGTACGAGACGGCCCGCCTCCCGATCGTCGCCAAAAAGGGCCAATTCTATACCCCGTCCATTCATGTCATCGATATCAACTTCCCCGGCATGAGCTCCGATGAGCGGCGATGCATCAACTTCTTCCAGACTCGCACCATGCCCATGCTGGTCAGCTTTTTTGAATGGGAAGTCTGGCGGCGTCTCGCACTGCAGCTAAGTCAGGCCGAGCCAGCGGTCGGACATGCCCTGGTCTCACTGAGTGCCATGCATGCAAGCTCCGAGACGAATGGCATGTCTCGAAGCCGGGCATTCAATCATCGCACTCAACACCATCGTTTCGCAATCGAGCAATACGGCCGCGCATTGTCCGCCCTTCGTCGCCGCTTGACATCACAAGATCCACACGTTTCCGTGATTGCGCTCGTCTGCTGCGTTGTGTTCACCTACCTCGAAGTCCTCCAGGGCAACAACGAGAACGCCTGCGCCCATCTCACCAATGGACTCCAAATCCTGTCCGGTGGCGAAAGGGGCGACGCGGCCCGCGCGATCGTCCACAACAAACTGCAAGACTACCACCACGCCGACCGGTCGCCGGCCATGACGCCGCAAATGGCCCTCCTAGCAGCCATCGCGCACCTCGAAATTCAAATCCAAGTGCACCGCTACGTATCGCGCCAAAGAGACGCCAACGGGGTACGGGGCGACCACCAGCAGCCTCTGCGCTTCCGCACCCTGGACGAGGCCTGGCGCGAGCTCGACCCGATCTCCGACAACGCCCTGAGCTACCTGACCCTTGTCCAGCGCGCCCTGCAAGAGCCCACCCCCGACATCTTCCCCATCCTCATCGCGCAGCGCAAGCTCGCGACCCAACTCGAAGAGCACATCGCCGCCTTCACCGAGCTAGCGACCACCCAACTGCCCTGCCCAACCCCCAAGCAAACCCGGTGCATGAACCTGATCCAGATGCAGCACCGCATCATCCGAACCCACACCTACCGCGCGCTGCGACGGTCCGAGGACGTGTGGGCCGAATTCGCCGCGGACCTCACGGAGGCCCTCGAATTCGCCGCGGCCACGATCGCCAGCCTCGAGGCCGAGTTCGGCCCGCGCAACCTCCCCTCCCTCGTCATGGACATGGTCGTCATCCTCCCGCTCACCTGGATCGCCCTGAAATGCCGCGACCGGCCGACCCGCCGCCGCGCCGCGCAGCTCCTCCGCCGCTGGCCCCATTTCGAGGGCCCCCACCAC
Organism: Aspergillus indologenus CBS 114.80; assembly: GCA_003184685.1. Lineage (NCBI taxonomy): Eukaryota > Fungi > Ascomycota > Eurotiomycetes > Eurotiales > Aspergillaceae > Aspergillus > Aspergillus indologenus. The sequence goes on along the minus strand of KZ825469.1, from coordinate 69,177 downwards.
ACCAGCACCTTTGTCGCGCTCGTCGAGGGCGCCGTGGAGCTGGAGGAGGCCCGTCGCGATCCGCGCACGGGCGTCATTCCGCCCGACGCGCTGGTCGCCGATGTCTCGGTCGTGCAGAAGGAGGGCGCCCCGCCCGTGTTGGGGTATACCCTGGCCCATCTGGGGGGACCGCACCTGGAGGTGCCGTTCCCGATGGGTGCTGAGGGGGGTGTTTAGGGTTTGGGTTTCCTTTGCGGGCGTTTTTGTTTGTAAAAAAGGGGGGTCTGGGGGTTCTCCCCCAGGATGCTCGTTATTCTTGGAGACTTGGGCCCGGTGGGCGTTCTGGGGGAGAACCCCCAGACCCCCCTTTTCTTTCAGGAGACTTGCTTGACGCTTTCGGTTTTCTGCTGGGTGTCATATACTCGCCTATCTATGAAGAACCCCGTAACTGACCATGAAATCGATGATGAGCCACGGATCGGTCTCCGCTGCGATATATATAGTTCGCTCCTTTACACATTCCACACTCCACCTTTTAAGCAATATCCCCTCGAACTCGCAAATCACAACAATTATCACAATATCATAGCGAAACCTAATGCAGAGAACCGGACTCCCAGGCTAGATTGCGCTGTCGAGGCGCTTTAGATTATCGGTTCGGTTTTGACCACCAGACCCATGTGGGTAGCAATAGACCCGAGAACAATTAGCTTCTTCCTCTAACCCTGGAGTATAAAGACTATAATGAGAAGGAAAGACATCCACCGCTCGCATGGCTTAGATGGTAAAGCGCAGCACTAGTAATGCTGAGATCCTCGGTTCGAGTCCGAGTGTGAGCACGTGATTCCTCTTTTTGCTTTTTCCCGGCTGTCCGCTCGGGTGGGCATCACCACCTCATCCTTCTTTCCCTCCTTTTTTCGTGGCTTGGGTATACTGGACATGTTTACACATACAACACAAAGCGCAGGTCGCCCAGTATACTCCGTTCTCAAGTATCCTCGAACAGCACCAGCTAATACCGACTAGATCACCTCGTCCCCACGCATCTCGCACTACATCACCCGCGACACGGACTGCAAAGTATAGTGCAGCCCAGCTAGTGCACCCCCTCCGCCAACCGCTCCGCCCCCTCGTAGAACCTGGGCAGCGGCGCGAGCTTGCGCCGCAGGACCCAGACCCGGAAGTGCCACCAGGCGTTGTCGAGCTGGTAGCGGGCGTGCTTGCGGGTGGAGACGGAGAAGACCTGGTCGAGTTCCTCGAGGGTGAGTTCTACAGCCGGATCTGGGTTAGTATAGACGCTTCCAAGTGGCGAAGCATGAGATTCGAGAACAGAGGAGGAAATGTTTTCAGAGAGGGGTGAATCCATGGGAAAGCGGCAGGCAGGCAGGCAGACTCACCCTTCGTCTCCGGCACGAACAACAGCACGAGAACCCATCCGACCACGCACCAGGCGGCGTACCATCCGAACGCGCCCTGGGGCTTGAACGAACTCAGTAGCAAGGGCCACGTGAACGACAGAATGAAATTGAAGCACCAGGTCGTCGCCGTCGCAAAGGACATCCCCACCTCCCGGACTTACAGGGGAAATGCTTCCGCGGAGTAGGTAAAGGGCACCGGCCCCTCGCCGGGCGAGTAGAAGACCTCGAACAGGTACATGCCCGTCGTGACCATGGCGACGCGGGCGCGGCTGCTGGGGTGGTCGGGCTCGATCCAGAAGGAGAAGCCGCACCAGAGCAGGCAGAGGGCGAGGAAGGGGAAGGTGAACAGCAGCAAGTTGCGGCGGCCCCAGGTGTCGATGGTGAAGAAGGCCGGGAGCGCGAAGACCCAGTTCAGGATGCCGGTGCCCATGGACGCGAGCAGCGCCTGTTGGATCGAGTACCCCGCGTCTAGGAAGATGGTCGAGCTGAAGTACGCGATCACGTTGACGCCGCAGAATTGCTGCATGAACATCACGATCCAGCTGGCCAGCGTGGCGCGGCGGTTGCGCGGGACCGTGAAGAGCTCCAGGAACATGCTGAAGAAGTTGCGGCCCGTGTTGACCTGCCGCTCCAGCTGGACCTGCACGTAGGCGTAGTAGAGGTCGCGCGCGGCTTGGAGGGAGGTCGGGCGGAGCGTGCGGAACGCGCGGAAGGCCTGGTCGATGCGGTCGTGCTGGAGGAGCCAGCGCGGGGATTCGGGGCACAGGTAGACCTGCGCGCAGACGATGATGGGCAGCACGACGGTGGAGCCCAGCATGAGACGCCACGAGAGGTCGTCGGAGAGGCCCATGAAGGCCACCCCCATGATGTTGCCCAGCATGATCCCGAACGCCGTCCACATCTGCCACATCATGACCAGGGCGCCGCGGATGGGCGCGGGCGAGCATTCGGCCGCGTAGACGGGCACCGTCGAGGACTTGGACCCGATGCCCAGGCCTAGGACGAACCGAGCGAGGAAGAGGTTGACCCAGGAGTTGGCGACGCCTTCCCAGATAGACGCGACCGCGGCGATGAAGCAGGACCAGAAGATCGTGCCTCGGCGGGCGAGGTATCGGTTCATGGGCTCCGTCAGCCAGCATCCGACCGTCGCGCAGGCGAGGTAGGGTGCGCCGACAACCAGGCCAGTCAGGTAGTCTTGCATCTTCGGAGAGAAGCGGGGAGACTTGATTCCGAGTTGCTGTAGGGTTTTCAGTGCTCTGCTGTCCAAACGAGTTGGTACGATCCCTACCTTCAAGTAGATTGCCTGCGCGCCGTTGTTAACAGTCTCGTCCATCCCCTGGACAGCGGCAGCAAGGGAGCACATAGCTAGACGACAAGATTAGCCAAAAGACAAGTACACGGATATGGACACATCTCACCGGCCAGAAAATACAGCTGCCATGGCTGCGACCATTTATGAGTCTGTTCGCGCCGGAGCGTGTTTTTGTCTTCCTCACTCAGCTCGGGCAGATCGAGCGCTCCTGCTGGGTTCTGCGAGATGAGCGCTCCCTTGCGGAAGTCCTCCAGATGTTCATCGAGACCGTGTTCACGACAGAACATTTCAACGTCATTTAACAACTTCTCGCGGGGGATACCTGCGAGAGGGTTCTCGAGGATCGCGCTGAGATGACTCGGACCGGTGGTGCGGCCCTCCAGGTCGTAAATCGCATGTGCGCCGCTGGCCTTCTCGGCGTGTTCCACTCGAGCAGCTGGACTACCGTCCTTTAGGACCTTCTTCTCGGTGACCTCCTCCTGGGTCATGGTGAAAGGGAGCTTCTTTCGGGATCTATCGCGGGGTCTTTTGGGTGATACGTCGCCAGAGAATGACAGTCGATTCCCGACTGACTAAACGGCAAGAGAAGAGAGTCTGGCGATCAACAGGCGAATTCCAGGCAGAAACCCCTTCTCGTCCGTAATTTGTATGGACAGTCAAGTTCTAGCCATCCACGAAACGGACACGACTCGAAAGACTGGCCACGCGAGGGGGAATGGCATCGGCCTTTTATTAAATTATCCATGCGATCGACCATGCATGAGAGACCTCCCGCCCAATTCGACTCGAAGTGCAGGGTCTAGGCCAACCAGTCGCGTCCATAAGACTGGCTACAGCCACCAACTGTTACAGGGTAACCTTATACTGTAATAATTTCATGCCGTCATCAGCAGATGACCAGGCCGTAAGATTGGCGGGGATCCACATGGATGGCGGACAGAAGCTTGAAGCTTGTTTATGCGGTGGAACCCCACGGCTGACGAAGGTTAAACATGGCTACCTTATCTCGGAGCGGTGGTTGGCTCGCCTGTCCGGGCGATCACAGTCTAGGCGGGGATGTGGTGGATCAACCGTGGTTGAGGTCGAATCATGGAATTGTCGATGTAACCTGGGAAGACACGTCAGGATACCCCGTGGGGATGGGTGAAGATGTGGTGGGTCGGCGATGTGCTTGTGTTGGGGTGGGTTACATCCCGAGCCTGGAGGGCTTGGACGCTCTGTATGGTTTCAATTCAGTGTTTTCTCTTGCCTGAGGTAATTTGCCCAACTGGTATAGTCCAATTAGATATGTTGATGAGTCTCCCTGATGCATGATGCAAGGCATCCTTCTGCGGCGCCGCGACAATGAACGCCACCGCCGAGGTTGGACTTCCCTGAAGCGGAAGACGCAAACAGCAAAAGGAGAGGGCTGGTAAGCTGGAGGATATGCGCGGAAATCCCGATGTTGATAGCATAGCCTATGTAACTGTGTCGACAGCTTGTCCTGGTTGATTAGAAACCAAAAGGAATTACAGCCGTATGCCTGGCATGATGATGTTGTCATCTCCCGGTCAGTGAAACTCGGAGTGGAGTGGTTTGTGGCCAACCAATATAGTCAGAGAGGGTATATTCAAGGCAGAGCTTCAAGCCCAAAGTACAGTAAAAAAAAACAAAAACTCCAATCATTGCCAACATCCTCCCATCATACCACCTCATTCAACCCCGATCCAACACACCCCCACCTCATTCATCGGGGTATCCTGCCAGGTGCCCGCGTGCCAGCGCAACCGCTCCTTGGTCGCCTGCTCGTGCTTCCCGAACACGCGCAGCCACGTGTTCGGACACTCAGGGAAATCCAGATGATTGATGCCGCAGAACACCTTGGGGGTGCGAGAGAACCCGCCCCCATACCAGGGGGCGTCGCTGATGGGATCCTCCCGGCGCCAGACACTGTTGCCCGCGCGGATGCCGCGGCCGTCGTCCTCGCGCGGCCAGGCCAACCAGGCCACCTGTGCGGACTCGAACTCGCACCCAGCCTCCGTGTCGATGTGCACCGTCATGCCGTGCGCAGTCACGTCCGTGATGTACGTGGTCAGCTTGCGGCGGCCGCGCGGCTGCGACACCGCCGTGAACCAGGCGAAGACCTTGGGCTCCGGGTCGGCGAACGGCTTCGCGAACGTGACCTGCACCGCGGCATTCTGGGCGGCGGTCCGGCCGGCGGCCGTGTCGCTGGCGTCGACGAGGCCGTGCTGGAACGGGATCTTGCCGTTCGGGAGGACGAGGACGTTGGCCTCGATGTTGAGGGTCGGGTGCAGGAAGGTCTTGAGCGCTAGCGTGAACCCGGACTCGGAAACCGTCGGCAGCTCGAGCGCAAACCGAGGAGAGTTGGCGCCGTTCACGTCGAGGCAGCGCAGGCCGTAGAGGATGGTCGGGACGATGGGCAGCGGCTTCGGGAAGTGGTACTCGAAGACGGCACTGCCGCCGGGTTTAGCGCCCTGCCAGTTGCGGTGGGTGTTGGCCGCGAAGCGGAGCTCCTGGGCCTCGGTCACGACCTTGGCCGGGTCGACGACGCGGTCGTCAACCGGAGCTCCGACGGCCGGCGTGATGCTCTCCTTATTGCCCCAGATCGGGGCGAGCCGGTACAGTCCGCTTTCCGCCTTGAGGGTGGTTGTCGTAATGCCGTACCCCCAGAAACCCTTGACGTGAGAGTTGACGAGCAGGGGGTCAAAGTGCGTGAGGGTAAGATCCTTGAAGGCGACGCCACTGCGGATTCCCCGGCCGTTGACGGCGGGTTTCCAGTCCTCGGCGTTGCCCAGCAGATCCGGTCCGCGGTTGGTGTAGAGCCGGATGGCCGTCACGCGAGTTGGGGCATTGGGGTCGTCGTCGAACTCCTCACGGCCAGTCTCAATAGAGCATGCGATAATCTTCTCGCCATCTTCGGCATTCAAGTCCAGCGACAGCAAGCGGTCCCCGCCCACCGTCCCCATGGCGGCCAGCAGGCCGTTCGCATATCGCACGCTGAGCCCAGCAACTACTCCATTATGAACGGCCACTCGGACGGACCGTAGGCTGAAATCCGGCTTGATGAAGTCCAAGTTGCAAAAGAGCGAGCCCGTGGCCGAGCCGACCATCGGGGCGAGGCGCTGGAACTCGCTGACATCGGGCTGATCGGCTTTGTAACTAGCCGCCTTGGCCACCTCATCCTCGGACATCCCGTCTCCATCAGCATGGTCCAGCAACGGGGGGTAGGGCACATCCGTGCCGAAGATCTTAAGATGCGGCATCTTCTCCTTGTCCTTGACTAGGGGCAGCCGTTCCCGGAAAACAATCGGGCTCTGATAGGCTTCCTCCCGCGTCTCGTCGGCGGCCAGATCGGGTTTCGTCTCGATCGCGTCCACCTCCTTGACAATCTTGACCATTTGAAACCGACACGCCCGCCGTGCTAGGTCCAGTCCCTTGATGGTTGGTGGGAACCGTGACTCGTCGTCCATCTTGCCCAGAGTGGTGGCGTCCGCGAGCGCGGTTCCCGTGGGCCAGTCCTCTCCAAACTTCTTAGTCCCTGCCTGAATATCGGCCAGGTAGGTGCTAAGGGTACGGTAGACCTATTTTTGTTAGCATGGGGATTACTATACAACTGAGTGGAGTGGTGTTGTCTTACATTCTTATAGTCCATGTAGGCATCCAGAAGGGTGTTGGTATAGATGGCCGCGTTTTCGTAAAACAGTGGCTTGAGCGCGGGGGGCTTCAACGCCATGAAACTGCGCAGGGACTCATACTTGGTAAGAATGGCACTGTGGCCGTTAGCGCTGACCCACAGAATGCCAATAGTCTTATACGTTTGTGAGACCTACTAGGTTCGCTGGGGAGTATTGGCTACCAGATCAGGGAACTTGGCCGCTGTCGCCATCAGAGTCTGGATGGTCCATGGTTGATCCACTGCATTGCAATCTTAGTATGTCAGGAGCTCAGATGCAAGAATTAAGAGAACACCCACTGGGTTTGATGTGTCCTCCACCCGACCAACCAACTTGAATCGTGGTCTCGGTCTGGGAGGAGAAGTTGGTTTTGCCGATACCCACATCAGCTGTGGCGTGAATGTCCGCCCCGCCAACACTGAGAGCAATCTCCGCTCTAAGCAAGGAAGATGCTTAGTTTTCATTCTGCACTTGGGGGAAGAGAGGCAACTAGACTTACTCGGCTTTCACCGACATGCGCTTGTCCTTGTTGATGACTTTCATGCTCACCAGGGCGTTGAACTCGCCGCCTTCGAGGAAGCCCGAAATGAACGCGTCGCCGAAGACGGATCGAAAGTTCTCTTCGTTGACGGAGGGGAGCCCCTGAAAGACGAGGGCATCCTTAATGTTGATGCTCTGATTGATGACTTTGACACTGATGAAGAAGTTCAGATCGCTTTCCTTGAACTTGTCGGTGTCGACGAAAGAGCCCTTACCGGACCCGCCAACGGCACCGTATTTAATCGACAGAGAACCGGAAATGTTCATATCGTCTGTGATCTCACTGAAACAGTTCAGCTGTATGTTTTCTCTTGCGGGGATCTTTGATATCTCGTCTGGATCAGCTTCAACTCACCTAATCTTATTGACGAAGCGCGAATTGTACGAGACGATCTGACTCGGACCTCGACGCGACAGATCCCGCGCAGCGTGGCGGGGGTTGGCGGATTTCAGCCCCGTCCCGGTCGTCTTCAGCCGGGCCAGACGCATGCGCTTCTTCTCGAGGAGCAGCGTGTCGCGCTTGGTGGCCGCGCTGTCCACATCGAGGGCGTCTTCGATGCTAGCCTCGAGGGCGGCGATCTCTTCGACGAGCTTCGTGACCGTCTTCACGTCCTGACTGAGTTGAATGGCCATGCTATCCAGGGCCGTTGGGGGCGCGGGCCCAATCATTTGTTTGGGTGTCGATGCCGCTTCACCTGGCGCAGTAGATGGAAGGATCTCATCTGTTGCGAGCGGCAGCTGCAGCGGCGACTCGTCGGCACTCTCGTCCTGGTCGTCATTGTCCCCGGCGCGTGCCCCGATTGCATAGCGCAGCTCGCGCATGGTAAAGCCATCGTTGGTCACGGCGTTGTCGACACGGTCAGGGTCGATCACCACCGCGTCGTCGATGCATATTTGCTGCGTATAGGTGTTAAAGCTGTCACACGGTCAACTCCTGCGGATCTAATTGAGGGCGGGTGGGGGAGTGGAAGTTGTAGCTTGTACCCTTGGCCTGGAGTTTGTCAGTCTTTGGCTTTATCTGGCGGAAAAATGGAAAGAGACCTACCGAGGCGCATGCCATTGTTGTAAGGGGCCAGCAACAGCGCCATGATGGATTTGTTGAGTGATGCTCAGTTCTTTGCGGGCGTCAAGTGCTCCAGTGGTCCTGGTCAAGGACTTCGGACCTCTTTTTTTAGATCCGTGGTGGCGCATGAACTTGGCAGCTGAAGCTAGTAGTATGCGAGGGCCGACGAGTATACGTAGTCATTTGGGCCTGGCCTCAGAATCATAATCACTAGTCCATCTGGCGATGTGGGCCGTGCGTTAAACTCGGCTTTTCTTGCCGACGGTCGATCTTCGAAAGTCCGAGCAAGAATCGAACGCGATCTGCAGTAAAAATAAAGCGATCAAGCAATTGTAATGAATAAGATAGAATGGAAAAACGAAGCGGTAGATTGAGTTAGAAAAATCGATCAATCAAAAATCGAATCGGTCTTGTCTACTGACCCCGGGCGCAGTTTTGGTAATCGACCACTGGCGTACCTGGCGCAGAGACTCGACCGGCATCAGCAGCAGCTCCACCACCAGCGCGCGTTCGCATAGCTGCATGCATTGTTGTGGGGTTACTCGTCCGCCGTCCTGCACGCCAATCTCTTGCAGCCCCTGCGCCACGCGATCCTCCAGCGTCTGGGCACGGCGGTGGATGGCACGCCCTTGTTGCAGCAGGGCCTCGAACCTCGGGGAACCCGCCCGCGCCGCCTCCCGGATCAGCGTCTGATCGATGGTAGAATAGGCGCTCACGCGCACCTCGGCTCCGTGCTCCGTGCTCACGGAGCTGGTGGCCCGGCGTTCATGCTCGTCGCCAAAGCAGGACTCGACGGTGATATCGACGCGTTCGGTTTCGGTCAGGTGGCGGGTGGAAGTTTGGGTGGAGAAGAGCACGGAGGCGTCGCCACCGATGCGGTAGCCGCTAACGTAGTAGTCGCCGTACTTGGCGTGAAAGTCGTCAATTCCCCCTGGTGGACGTCCATGGGCCTCGTCGCCTATAAACACCCCGAATGCCTCTGCTGACAGTTCAGGTGGCCGAGTGAACGCCACCGACCCCGCTCGGTAGCTGGTGGTCACCGAGGCCTTGTTCCCATCGTGATTCTCCAACACATCGCGGTCGTAGTGCACTGAGACGCTGGCCTCCAGGAACACCAGGTCCACCCCCACTCCGACGCCCACGCTCAGATGATCAGTCGAGCTAGAGGAGCTGAGTCCCTCGGACGACCGGAAGCGACCGCTCGCGTCGGAGGTGCTGAACGTGATCGGGATGGAGGAGAGAGAGTCTGCATCAAATGCAGATTGTGGCGCGAATGGGTTAGAGGAATTAGCAGTGGCGGCTGATTGGAAGAAGGTACCCAGAGGCAAGACGCGAGGCTGCCAGGGGAGAAGAATTGGGGCGCGGCTGGCGGCCTGCTGAACCACCCGAGGGATTAACGGGTCAAAGCCAAAGCCCCTCTCTGTGTCTGGACTGTCTGCCATCATGGAGGCACTGGAAGTGGAGGAGGTTGTTTTTGACCCAAAAAGCCCGAAGTCCCAGCTGCAGCTTTTATGGATGGGGGGATGGACGCTTAATGTAAATCCCCCAACGCCTGCCGTTCCACGAATCCATCCAAAAGTCCTGCTACCATTCAAAGTCCCTGCAGACCTGTCACAATGTCAGTGTCAGGTACCAGGCCATGCAACAGCAATGGAAATGCCACAGTGAACAACCTGCAACCTGGACTCAGGATTGTTGATCCCAACAGTCGGGATCAAACTAACCACCTACCCGACCCTGTCTCGATCTCGCAAGGATTAAACACGCAAAATCTTCAAAATGTCCTGCCATACATCGACAAAATCGATCCTGCAGACCCGGCCTACTGGAACAATGCACCCCCACCGCTCTCAAGCCAGCCGTTCCAGCCAGGTAATACTGAAAGCGGACCGCTGCCCGATGCCCACTACTATCACATAGTAAAGGATTGGTACTTCCTCTCGTCGTGTTCCTATTGCCAAGCACTGCTGATTAGACGTCAGGCCTCCTGCGGATTACCTCACCAAGACGAAGATCCCTGACCCAAAGTATGCCGATCAGAACGTTCGGTTCAATATCGACGTAGAATCTCTGCCAAAAGGGGTAGGTCGACAGAGCGTTGAGCGATTGAACGGTAGCTCGCTGGTAAGGGACACTTGGAAGAAGAAATATGGCGAGAAAGCAGGGTTTGGTGACAAAGTAGTAGCGAACAGCCTCCGAGGCGAGAAGTGGAAGCCGTCGTCTTGGCAATGCTTATTGTCCCCCCATAACTTCTTCCTTATGTATGGAGAAAAGGAAAAGCCCATGACGCGAGGGGGCATCTCAGAGGGCTTCAAGAAAACCCCAAAAGATTCGGACAGCAGCAACCAAAAAGGTCGGCCATCAGTCCAGGACCCAAAACGCGTGTCTGAATCCTTCCAGGAAATCGATCCAGTCGACAAAGATCTTCAGCTCTTTTCAGAGGGCTCCAAGAAGTTCAAAACAGAATCAGAGAAAAACAATAGGAAACGTCAGTCACCGCGCAAGACCTCAGCAGGCCCGTCCGGATCCTTGGTAGGCACCAACAAAGTTAACGAGTCCGAGAACAATACAGCGCCCTTCGAGGAATGCAAGGAAAGCTCTGATAGCGGCAAAAGGGAAGGCCAGCCGCAACCCAAGACCGCAGCAGGCCCGTCCGGATCCTTGTGGGGTCTCAATCAACTTAATGATCTTTCTTGTATTCCACTGTTTGGCATGGATATGGGCATGATTCTTCCGCGCGGCTTTGACTGTGCCAAGGTGATGAAAGATATAAACAAGTGCTACAGTAAGGTCTCTTCCTATCTTGTGGCGTGGTGGTCCATCACGAACTAATCAACAATGGCCGGTAGTCGTCAAGCGCATTCTCAATGAACTCACGGTGCCCAGCCGCAACGACCTTGCCCAGTTCAACAAAACGCACATGTCGTGGTACCTGTTCAACCCCTGGTGTCTCTTCTTCACTGCGCTGCGCGATAATCTGGCTCGCAAGAACCCGGTCATTGCTAAAACGCAGCTGAACAAGGATGTAACCCAAGAATTCGAGAGTCGCATTGAAGACGAAGATAAAGACGAGCTGACCTCGGAGGGGCTTCTCCATCGCTTCATGGAGGTCATCCTGCTCCTCTTCTCCATTCTTCGTGGGGAACGGGATGATTGGCGCAGGTACGTTCGTTGGTTGCAGTCAACCCTTGAGCAGGTCTGGCTTCAGCACTAACGGCCGTTTTCCCAGTACCCCGCGCCGTACAGTGGTCACAACAGTTGTCGGAGAATCAAAGTGCACCATCGAAGACGATGGGTACGTCTACCTCACCCGCGGTGGCACAACTGGACATGGAGAAAGTGAAGATACGGCTACCAATGTGAACGCTCCCCACAGAAGCCGTCACGGCGGGGAGCCGATTATAAGGTTTGAGGCATGTCTTTCGGCCCTTGGAATTTGCGACTTTCAAGTTGTGTGCAGCTAACCGAAAGCGAGGGAGAATAGGCCAAGCGCTTGGGACGTAAAGGCCTTCCCACCGCGCAGATCTTTGCTGAGCTGCTGTCGGCCGCTGTTCTCAACATGGAGTATCTGAACGAGAAGGTCCCAGGGACAGGAGGCAATCTCTTACCGACAGATCTGTCGACACAAGCGGACCAGATTCCTAAAGGGGCCGAGTACCATGATGTGCGTGGCGTCACCCATCTAACCCCTTTCCGCAAGACGCACCTCCTGCACAATCTGTGATTTGCTTGAATGGTTAACTAAGCCCCTTACCACAGTCCTTCGTCTTCCACATCGAGCACTACCACCTCCGCATCCACACTGCACGCTTCCCGACGGAGTACCTGAAATGGGTGACCTCGCCCGGCGAGCCGTCCAAACGGACAGACGTCATTGTGCAGAAGGTGACGGCGCCCTACGACCTTTCCAAGCCGGACGACCGCCTCCGCGCGGCCCGAGATATTCTGATCTTGCTTTTTGCCATCCGTGCCGGACGTACCACCGATTCGCAGGGCTTGTTCGTGGCTCGTGCCGTGGTGCCGCAGACGCACAAGGCGCTGGTCGTACCGGAGCCTATGAATGTGGAGTAGCTTGCAGCTTGGTGTTGGCGAGTGACCAGGAGCGGGAGGATGTACATTTGTGTTGGAGCTCGAATGTGAAGCTTTTCTTGGAGGTGTTCAAATGTGTAGAGTGGATGATAAGTAGTATGACGGGTACTGGCCGACAATTCCGGCTGCGTCTGCCGGTGTCATCCAGCTCTTCGCTGGACATTCCCGTCAACATAGAGAAGATGAAAGGGGTTAACGGCGTATTTTCAAGTAGACAAAATAGTATCATTCAAGATACTAAGAGAGATACTGCCTGATCTTTGACGAACAGAGCAGCAGGGGATTGGTATTGGTGTCAAGCGTTGTAGAAGGGAAGCCCGAACACGCCGGGATGGAACACAATACGATCTCACTAAGCCAGGACCGGCAGAGCCTCGCCAACGCGTGCGGGTACTGGGTGCCCCAGGCATCAGTGCCCTCCGCATTTTCAACATCTTGACAGCTCTATTCAAACTTATTGAGAATTTGGAAAAGGCACAAATATCGCATGTCATGCTCACTTCAGATAGTCAGTATGGCTCGCGCTTATTGCCCGAACCCATGGTCAAAGCTGGCCTTCTGCCTACTGTGTGCAAATACCCCACACAGCCAACTACATTCCTCAAGCGCTGCAACCTAAGTCTACAACTTCACCCCGTTTGGATCCTTCTTCCGTCCAATACTAACCGCTCGAGGCGTCGACATGGCCGCCCCGGCCCCGGCCTCCACGAGCCCTTGCCGCACCAGCCCCATCAACTCATTCCCCGCCTGCACCTTCCCATCCTCCAGCAACCTAGCCGCGAACTCCTCAATCGTGGAGAGATGCAACTCCCCATTCGCCCTCGCCATCTCCCGTCGCGGCCGATAGTGAAAGATCTGGGCCTTCTCAAATCCCTCCCTCTCATAAATGCGGGGAAGCTCCACCACCCAGTCCTGCCGGCCGCCCGAAAACAGAAACGCGCAGAGCTGCTCCAGAGCCGGTGTCTTCTGGGCTGGGTTGACCTTGACCACGTGTGTACCCTGATAGTTGTAGTCATCCCACTGGATCCAGCCGCCCGGCTTGAGCATGCGGGACACCTTGCGGATGATTGGGGTTGGATCGCTGTTTTCCACCACTAGAACCAGCAAGCGGAGGTGGATGACGTCGAACTTCTCGACGAGGTCGGCGGGGACATTATCGTGGAGGTTCCATTGGCGGAGGGTGATGTTGTTGGAAAGCCGTTCGGGCGGCGGAGCCACTGCCATGCTCATGTCCAGGCCTTCGAAGGTAGCGTTGGGGAGCTCCGGGGCGAGGTCGAGGAGCCAGATGGCTGTTCCAGATGCTATGTCGGCAACGCATGGATTGGGGGTGGGGAGCGACGCAGCGATGGTGGGGTGGAGGTTGAAGCCGAAGGATTCTTTCCACAGGTAGAATTGGTAATTCAGACGAGAGGCGGCTGCGTTGCTGCGGCCGAGGGAATAGGCTCGGCCATCGGCGAGGTGGAAGTCCATGGAGATTGTGGAGGTCATTTCCCTGGCGAGATGACAAGTGAAAGAGGAGTTGAGTATCGAGTCAGCTCTTGTTCTAAGGTGGCTGGAGTCGCTCGAGTCTTATATCGCCATGCGTCGCATAATGGGGAGGGGACGCCAAGCTGGTCGGTTATAATGCCTCTGAATATGTCGTTGATTGCAGCTGAAGAAATCATCCTTGCAATGTGCTCGTCTTTCCCCGCTGAGATCTCAGCTGTGGGTGCAGGAAAGGGCTCAGCAAGCCACATACCTGCGGGTTCAGGATCTAATATGCAAGTTCGGGCTCAGGCACTGCCGATCGTTCGCGGGCGGATTCCCCGGCTTGTGAATCTGGAGCTGCAGGTGATCCAGCTGAACTGACGCCCGCATTCTCCCCATCAGCGCGTAGACGAAGGGGTGTGTGCGCGAGTCACGGTTGCCTTGGATATCCCAGCCACCGTTGCGGAGTTCCTCAGCCAGCCATTTTCATCACTAGGACAACTCAGGTAAAGGACGTCCATGGGTTATCGAGAATATCAATCGATTATTTGTCCGTAATGTGTCAAAAAGAAAATGGAATATGGGTGCTGCATGTCAACACCTGGAAGTAGTTCAGTCAACGTGTGAGGAGTTCAGAAGAGAGAGAAAAGTCCTACAGAGGAGATCAAACACACCCCGCGTCAATCACGTGGATGAAGTAGTACAGTACAGCCACATCCAGGCCGTACTACCCCACACGCGTAAACAAACAACTTTTGTTCATGACCTGAATCCTTCCGCAAATTTGGATCCAAATTCCCAGCCCAGTACTTATCTGAAGATTCTATCATGCCCTGGCGTAAGAGGAAATGTCAATACTGCCAAAAGATTTATTGGAGTGATAGACTGCTTCGCGAACACTTGCAGAAATACGTTGGCGAGTGGCGTCTTCCGGCCGACGGCATCCATGACTTCTCGGAGATCACCCAGATTTTGCGTCAGCCTCGTCAAATACGCTACGAGGCTGCTGATTATCTGATATACAAATGCTGGACCTATGCCGAGGTCATCCAATCTCGCCGCCGGTTCATCGAGCATGTTGCTCATCAGCGCCACTGTGGCTTCACGTACAAATTCAAAGGAGCGACCTACCGCCCGCGGCGTGCATGGCCCTTCAAATTCAGCGAGGAGAGTGTGCTTATTCGCGAGAAGACCTTTCCGTTTCTTCGCCTTCCTACAGGTCAGCTCTATTTTCGCCCCATTTCCCTGTCGTTGCAGTGTTATTGCCAAGTGTTTCGGCAAGCACGAACTGCCGACTCCTACTATTTGTACCTCCTGTGACTTTGACTGACAAAAGCATGGCTAATGACCTAGAACTGCGATTGATGGTCTACGAACATCTGCTTTGTTTCAAGGAGATTGTTGTTCATCATTACCGGAGCAGTACTTACTTGATTTCCCCGCTACAACATAATCCCTCCAAGAATACCCTGGCAATCATGGCCGTGAATCGCCGGATCTATGAAGAAGCCCGACTGATATTCTACCGTTTGAACACATTCACCTTCAACTTTTTTGATGCGCTACCCATCTTCCTAATTGGCATCGGAGACAAGAATGCCAAGCTACTACAAAGGGTGCGCTGCAGGAAAGTCGACACAGGCATGAAGTACGTAGACATCACGAAATCGTGCCTGAGAGACATTTACATGACGGGACAAACGCCGCCCAGAGCAGACCTCGCACTTCAGAGTGTCGCAGACCCGTTAATGTCACGTGGATATCAATATCACGACGACAAGCTAGTGACTTGGTGCGCGACGGGCAACTATCGTCTGTTCCCAGCAGATATCTTGAGGGCGTGTGATGGTCCACCACAAAAGCGTTTCGGGCTCAAAGTTTCCCTGCAGCAAGATGTAGTCGACCGATACACTCTGCCCCGACAGGTTACGGCTTCATATGACCTATACCTACGGAAGAATCAAGAAGGCGCTTGAACGGCTGTTTATCTCCGTGGGTGGTAAGGGCTGCAGTGGAGGGATTGGAAGAGGCCTTTGCGAGTCAGACAATCGCAGCTCACTGACGGGGTGTACGTGTACGCTGTTGTCATCAAGGAGAACTTTATTGTGGAATAGCATGGGCTATGAGTGAAACTAATGTTGTCCTCAAAAGAACAGAGGTCAACGTGCTTGTGCTCATCAAGCGGCAATCGGATGTCGCATGGCTCAGCAGGCGTGGAGACGGCATGGAGACGGCATGTCCTTCCAGAAACTTCCACTCAAGATCCCGCGACCGGACACACTCTCTCACCTTGCTTACCGCTGAAGTATTCGACTGGGATTCATAGATGATATGCTTGTTCAAATGCTGAAAGCCGCTTTGACACCTAGCTTGATGGCTTTATCACCACGCAGAATAGTAGACGTGTCTGATTCGTGCCTGAAGCTCGTTATCCAGCCTGGAACATGAAGATACATGACCTGCAGGTTATTGGTGATGACGAGCGACTCGTGCGTAATGCAGTGGGAAGGGCAAGAAATGACTAACTGAATAAGCTGTGGCCGAGCCAAGAAAACAGCAATCATTACCCTTTTGAGAAGAATCAGCAAGCATCTGAAGAACTACACATTTCCACCAGGACCTCTGCATTGACAACGTGCATCACCAAGCTTAAGTTCGATCTAGGCGCAACCACGGAACTTCAGATTACTTTCTATCTTGCGGTGCTGACAACTTAGTATGCCGCCGAATATTGTCACATAACGGCCGATGTATCCTGAAATGCCAAACATTTGAGCATATCGGATGCTACGGATATCGCATGCCAGCACAAAGGCACTCAAGAAAAGCTATTTGCGCAGACAAAGTGACGGCTCGAGTTGGAAGCGGGTCAGGATAAGTTCCGCTTACTACTCAGTACCGAGAATGAAACGGCCAACGCTGTTTGGTTCGCAACCCGACACATCAACAGCACCAGCCAAGCTTTAAAAATACCCCAGACCAGCGGAGTCTGCCCGATCCCTGAGTTGATAGGGTCTCAAGAAGCAGTGACAGTAATAGGCGCACGCTGATTCGTGGTGGTCGTCGATCACCCTCTCAATAGGGTTCGCTTCCCTGAGATGCTGCGGATCCCAGGTACGCGGCGCCAAGACCCTGACGTTGACCGGCCAAGAATTCGGCCCTCGTTCTAGGGCTGCGGATGCCGCCGAGATCCTGAGCTTACGTCTCTCAATCAATTCGACAACAACCTGCTGAAGTCGATAGAGCAACACGGCTCACCCTGGTCCAGATGACGCGGCTATATGGAGCGTATCTATACCACCGTTGACACCGAGAAAGGAGAAGATATAAAGACCACTGCTGTCTACGTGAGGCAGAAGAAAGAGAATCAACAACCAGCTTTCCTATCTCTTCTTCCACCGCCATCACCATGCACTTCTCCAAGCTCTTTGCACTCAGTGCGGCCACTTTGGCCTTCGCCCACCCGGGTGAGAAGCATGACATGAAGGCCGTCAAGCGCGAAATCCACCTTCGCGATGCCTTGGCCGCCAGAGCCCAACAGGGTGTGAACGCTTGCTCTTCGTCTCAGGCTGCTCAGCAGGTTCAGCAGCGCAGCGTCGCTCGTCGCGCGCAGGCTGCCAACGAGCTGCGTTCCAAGCGCGGAATTACTTCCGGTGAGCGAAGCATCCGTGCGTCGATGAGACCCGCCGACTCTAACCCTTGATCAGCTCCCCAGAAGTGGCGTCGTGACCTCGCGGCCCTCGAGAAGTGGGAAGCCATCAACCACAACAAGACCGGTCTTGTGCACCACGGTCTCAACGCCGACGCCGAAATCTTTGGCGCCAACACCAGCTCCATCTTGACCCCTACTATCACCGACGGCCCTTACTACGTCTGGGGCGAGGTAATCCGCCAGAATGTGAAGGAGGAGCAGTACTGCGACGGTGTCGATGTCTACCTCGAAGTGCAGTACATTGACGTGAACACCTGTCTCCCTGTCCAGGGAGCTCTAGTTGACATCTGGAATGCCAACGCCACCGGTGTCTACAGGTATGTCCACACACTCACTCTATACACATTCAAATTTTTAACATATCGGCAGTGGCATCTCCACCAGCGGCAACTACGCCGCCGACGGCTGGGACTCAACCTACCTCCGTGGTATCCAGGAGACCAACGAGGACGGAGTTGTGACCTTCAGCACCATCTTCCCCGGCCACTACGATGGCCGCGCCACCCACACCCACCTCATCACCCACCTCAACTCCACCATCAATCGCAACAACGGTACCCTGCAGGTCGGCACCGGTAGCGTCGCCCACATCGGCCAGCTGTTCTGGAACGAGGTCCTCCGCTCCGCCGTCGAGGACACCTACCCCTACACTACCAACACCCAGGCTGTCACCACCAATGCTGAGGATATGTGGAGTGTCCTCCAAGCCTCCTCCGCCTACGACCCCTTCCCCGAGTACATCTACCTCGGTGACAGCCTCGAGGATGGCTTGTTCGCGTGGATCCAGATCGGTATCAACACCACGGCCGATTACACCGATAACTCCTACTACAGCATTGCTGCTTATTACGACGAGACTGGTGGTCACCAGAACTCTGACAGCTCTGCTTTCGGTGGCGGTGGTGGCTCTGGCTCTGGTGATGCCATGCCCTCTGGCTCTATGAGTGGTGCGCCTTCTGGGTCCATGGGTGTTGCTCCTACCCAGAGTGCTTGAGAAGAGACTAATGTATCGCTGAGCGCATGGATTGTCCATTGATAAAGTCTGTATATTATTTGACACTGTTACATACACCACTGTGATAACATCAGCTAGTGTCTTGATCTGAGCCTTCCCTTCATCAAGTATAATACCAAGTGATCATGAGATCAGCGAGGCCTTACTTTATGGCACGAGTTAGCTACTTACCCAGGACATCTGTTACCCAGTCACCCTAGATAAAGACCCAAGTTGAGGCTTAATCAGCATTGGGTAGCTAGATTGCTTCGGCACTGCTTTGTTTCCCTCCTCGATGAATGAAGGCCAATCGAAAATCCAGATTAAGCGCCTGCATTAGCACTAGAGCCAGTTCGGGGTTGCCCGAGTGGTCACCTGACAGCGGGGATTGAAATCGACTTTCAGTTACGACCCGAGCCTTCCACGTTCTTTGACTACTGACTTCCCCTTCTTGTTTCTTCTTTTTTCAAGAAATCCCCACCTATGCAATGGGTTCTGTCCACAACTCGGTAGAAAATCATGGCACCAATTCAGGACTCTGGGTGGGGATAAACCATGGCCACATTCACCTCGACTCAGGTACGGTACGCTCACCTCACCTCTTCACCTCACCTCGCCCTGTTCGCTTGCCAATTCACAGTACAGCACAGCAGAGCATGATACTGACCGCCGCTACCATGCGCAACAGAGAAGCTGCCCATTGCAGAAGGCGCCGCTTACGACGCACACGAGAATGAACAACTTGGGTGTCTTCCCGGAACGAGAGCGGAGATTCTGGACACGATCCAGGAGTGGGCGAAATCGGCTCCTCGAGAATGCATCTTCTGGCTGAACGGTGGCGCCGGTACCGGAAAGTCTTCTATTGCTTTTGAGGCTGCGAGAATCCTCGACGAGGCGAAGTTGCTGGGTGCCAGCTTTTTCTTCAAAAGAGCTGGCGGGGATCGAGGGAACGCGAAGCGATTATTCCCTACCTTGGCTCAGCAGTTGGCGCAGAAAGTCCCTCGCCTGCAACCGCTGGTGGCAAGAGCCGTCGAGGAGAATCCAGAAATCGGCAAGAAGGCTCTGAGAGAACAGTGGAATCACCTGGTTCTTCAACCTGTATTGGGACTGGAACCGTACCCAAAAGCCGAGCCCGATACCCCGGCTCCTATAGTCATCGTGATCGATGCTCTGGACGAGTGTGATTCGGAGATGCACAGAGACGACGTCAGAACCATCCTGCAACTTCTGCCACAGGTTCAAAGACAGGAGTCCATTCCGATACGATTCCTGGTGATGAGTCGACCTGAGCACTCCATCCAGCTCGTCTTCAACAGACTCAATTGCCCGCTCCGCATTTTTAATCTCAACAATGTCCGCCCGGAGCAAATCGATCGGGACATATCCATCTTCCTGGAGCATGCGCTGACAGATATCCGGGATCGAAACCAACTGAGTTCTTCCTGGCCCGGGGATGAAGTCTTGCAGAAGATCGTGCAGCGCACACGGCCGCTCTTTATCGCCGCTGTCACATTGTGTCGCTTTATAGCAGATCCGACTTGGAACCCTGAAGATCGCCTCGAAGAAGTCCTTTCAGATCAAAACGAGCATGTGTCGAAGATGGCTGAGGTATATTTACCAGTCTTGAAAAGACTCTTACAAGGAAAAAGCATATCAGAGACTCAGACGCTGGTTCGAGATTTCAGGGATATCACTGGGGCGATCATGTTACTCGCAGAGCCACTTCCTTGTGACGCCCTCGCAGAGCTTCTGGGCATCAACATAAACAAAGTTCGAACGCAGCTAAGTCGGCTCTATTCGGTCCTCGACTGCCGCGACCTTTCACAACCAGTAAAATTCTTACATATCTCATTTCGAGATTATGTTCTGGGTCGCGAGACCAAGGAGACACAAAGCAGCCAACAGTTCTGGATAGATAAAAAGGAGGTACACCAATATCTCGCCATGCAATGTCTTCGTGTAATGGACATGTCCCTCCATAAAAACATCTGTCGACTTTCAGCAGACAGCATACGCCGAAGCAACCTTGATAGCACCTGGATCGACGATTATTTGCCTTTACAATTGAGGTATGCATGTCGCTGTTGGACGTATCATCTTTCACGAAGCCACAGCCCGATTCTTCTGGTGGAGAAAGCTTTCTCGTTTTTGCAAGTACATTTCCTTCACTGGATAGAAGCCCTGAGCCTTCAAGGGCTGGTTTACGAGGTCGTGGGTATGCTGGACGCATTGCAGTTCTTTCTCACAGTGAGTAACAACGATATATCGGAAGGAGTAACAACTGAAGGGCATAGAACGGTCAACACCCTCCGATACAGGAATTCCTTGATGATGCCCGACGTTTCGTTCTGCGCAACGCCCGGTTGGCTGATTGTGCCCCACTGCAAATATATTCATCAGGTCTCATGTTCCTTCCAAGGAACTCGATCATCCGGCGCAGATTCTTCCGCGGATTAGCCAGTGGGATCCAAATATCAGGGATTGAAGATTCCTGGGGCGCCCACGTACTGACCATCGAACACGATCATTTGTCCATCATTATAGCAATCGCTATATCGAGAGATGGCAAGATACTGGCTTCCGCGACCTCGCGTGATGAGATTTGTATCTGGGATACCGCAACGGGCCGACCTCAACACTTCTTCGAGGTCCCGGGGCACATCACTTCCTTGGAAATTTCGCCCAATAATAGAACATTGGCATGTGGTCACGTAGAAGGATACATTTCGACCTGGATCCTTGAAACAGGTGACTCTTTCCGGGTCTTCGACGGTTGGTCGGGCTCGATCACACGGATGGCTTTCTCCGCAGACGGGTTGTTACTCGCATCCCTCTCCGGAAGAGATTGCATAGAAGTGTGGAACCTTGCTACGGGCGACCGACGTATCTTACTCAGCTCTGGATACGAGGATCACTACATTGCTTTCTCGCCGACAGGTGTCTTATTAGTGGCATGTTCCTATAGGCGCGATATAGATCTCTGGGATCCCGCCACGGGCAAGCATCTAAGCCGGGTCAAATTCGGCTCCCACGGCTGCTCCCCTCGGGGTTTTTCCCCCGACGGTAAGCTCATGGCAGTTGAAGAGCAAGGAAGGATTGGGATCTTGGATCTAGAAAAAAAGGTTCTGTGTGGCAGTCTGCCACAATACTCACGACCCCCGCAAGATGTGGTTTTTCTAAGCGGGGAGATCCTAGCTGCACTGTTTAACGGCAATACCATCATGCTTTTCAATGCCCAATCCGGCTGCACACAGGTAATCAAGCATGACTCTGTAAGCGACCTGCTGTGCACGGCCCTCTCGACCGATGGCAAGAGTTTCGTGTCTTGCTCCAAGTCGCTCATAAACCTTTGGGATCTGACCACCGCCCCGTCATCTCAGCAGGCACCGGGGGAAATCCTAAAGGATAGAGAACCCATCAAGCCGGACTCGCAAGACCTGCACTGTCTGGTATTCTCACCCGATGGTAAATGGATTGCATCGAGCTCGAGAAACGGCGTCAATCTATGGAATGGTGCCACAGGCGGCCATCACTGTTGCCTCCGGGAAAGAGAATACCCCGTCGAATATGCAGCAATGGCCTTTTCTCCCGACGGGCGTCACTTGGTAGTCGTTAGCATCGTTGAAGGCATTATCATCTACCGGGTCCTAGCACCCAATGCACACCAGGACCCTGAAGCATGGCGCATGGAGGGCCCCTCGGGTAAAGACCGCAGGACACTTCGTGACTTCGCCGAGAGGAGGTCGACATGCCTTAGCTTCTCGCCGGGTGGAGAGCTACTCGCCGTGCACTTGGCCGACCATTTGTTCATCGTCTGGAACCTGAGCAGCCCTGAGCCACAGCACATTGCGCATAAGCACGGTTGGAGCAAAGGCCGTGCTGACTTGAGCATTGCCTTTGCACCGGACGGCCGGCTGCACATCTTCGGTTGTGCATATGACGCAGGCCCGTCTTTGATGCACCTCAAGGGCCCCGGACCCGACACGCCCCGGGTCGAATTGGAGGTTCATTGGGGGTCCGAGTACAATTTCCGCGACCGCTTCGAAGATTTCGACCTGCGGATCCAGTTGGACACCACCATCCTCCGCACCGTGACCGAATGGGACCAACGGCCCATACAGTGTCTCGTGGATCATGCAACAGCGATATGGGCCGGCGGCAAGACCCTGGTCTCCATCTTCCGCAGCCGCAAGGACGAGTGGTGGATCTGTGTCGACGAAAAGAAGCACCTCCTGCTCCTCGCAGACTCGATTCCGAGAAGCGCCGCGTGGAAAGACGGGACCCTGGCGCTTGGGCATCGCTCGGGGAAGATCACTCTCCTTTCGTTTCCGCGGTGAACCATGTTGAGAGATGCCTCAGGCGTCGTCCTCGGTAGATACATGGGCATATAGAATAGTGAAGATCACTCCCAGGCTTTCGACTTGGATTGTGGGCTTGATTATGGGGTTTTGATATCAGTTTTAGAGATGCGCGGTAAACCGCCTTGAGGACTCGCGCCCACGCTCGTCCGTCCACCTTGAGTTGAACGATCCTTCACCTAGCGGTCCAAGCTTCTCATACCTGCGGCCAAAGCGCCGATTATCACCCACTACTACTTCCAGAAGATATCGTTCCAACAACGAATCTCTTCCATTATACAGACATGTACAGTACAGAGATACTTTATCACTCATACACCCCACACCCCCTCATTGAAAAACAACCTAGTACTTCAAGACCACCTCCTTCAACTTCTCGAAATCCGGCAGCCCCAGTCCAGTGACCGGATCCCAGCCGACGGTCGCATTCCAGAACGCCCAGGGGATGATCCCGGCGCCCGGGACGGTCTCGCCGGTCTGCGGGTCCGTGCCGTCGCAGCCGACCGACTGGCCCAGCGTCACGTCGGTGAACCGCTTGCTCACGTCCTTGCTGTACAGCAGGGGGTTCAGGTACCCGAGGGCGGGCTTGCCGGCGCGCAGGCGGGCGTCGTTGAGGAGGGAGACCAAGGCGGCGAAGACGGGGGCCGCGGCCGAGGTGCCGCCCGTGCCGACGGTGGTGTTGCCCTCGATGACCACGTAGCTGGGTTTGCGTTAGCAGGGGTGGGGTTTCTGACTTCGATCATCGATTGAGGGTATGGAGTGTGGGGTATGGGGTGTGGGTGCAGAAACTTACGGAGGATCATAGCTGTGGGTCGAGACGTCGGGGAAGGCGCGGCCGCTGAAGTTGGCGTACTGCGAGTAGTACGTCTTGGTCTCCTTGGTGATGTGGTGCGACAGGTACTTCTCCACCGCGTCGTGCTGGTACCACGCCTGCGCGAAGTAGTTGCTGAAGCCGCCGGAGCTGCCCGTCCAGGCGATCTCGGGCCCGTAGGACTGCGTGCCGCCGATGGCCGTCACGTACGGGCAGGTCGCCGGGAAGGTCGGCTGGAATTGCGGGCGGTTGCTGCCGTCTCCGGCGCGGCAGGCGGAGCCGATTCCTGTTTCTGGGGTTAGGATGATGGGGCAGATGATGGAGGGGTTATGCGCTGGGCTGGGCTGGGCTGGCTTACCTTCGTCGCCGGAGGATTCGATGATGGAGATACCGCGGAGACCCATCAGGCCGATCAGGTTGCACACGCGCTTGGCGTAGTACTCGGGAACGGTCTGGGGCGGTTAGTGAGGCGCACGGTTCATGGTTGGCTGGGTTGGTGGCATACCTGCTCGTCATCGCCGTAGGAGTTGGAGATGACCTGGGGCAGAGCGGAGTTGGGCTTCGACAGGAGGTACTCGTAGTAAGGGAGGTAGGGCTCGTTCGAGTCATCCGCAGCAGTGGGCTCATCGGGATCGGGGATGAAAGGACTGCGCTTGTTAGCTTACTTTGCTGTCGTCATTCGGAGAGCAGTGCGGGGCTCACGCAAGACCGCCGGTGATGAAGGCAGTGATCGGCAGAGGGTGGGCAACACCGACGAGCAGCTCGACATCCAAATCGGCCTCGCCGTCACTCTCGGTCGCAGGGTCTTGGTCGTTGACACCACCGTTGATGAGTTCGACGTCGAACTCCTGGTAGGGCAGGTTGTAGTATTTCTCGAAAGCGGCAAGGTCGGAGTACGACGCAGACTCGTTCAAGAAGTTGCCGAAGCCGATCTTACTGCCCGACGAGGCGCTGGGGGTGTAGCTGCCGAAGTTGTACATCTCCTTCAGGCAGGCAAGGGTGATACGCTCGGCGCAGGTAGAGTTGGAGCTTCTCTTGGTGTGCTGCGCCGGGAGCTGCACCGTCAGCTTCGACAGCTCCGCCTGGGCGTTGTCCTTGCCGAAGTAGGTGGTCGGCGAGATCAGGTCAATCGTGTCGACCAGGCTCTCCGGAATGGAGTACTGGGTGGTGCGCAGCTTGGTGGAAGAGCCGCTCTGGTAGTAGGCAAAGGTGGTGTTGAGGAGCTTGTTCACTGTGCTGACGGGCGCAGCGAAGTTCACCATGCTGCCATCCTGCGAGATCTGGGTGATGTTGGCACTGCGCAGCCAGCTGACGACGGCGTCGGCATTGGCCACGGGGAACTCCTTGTTGATGTCCTCCAAGTCCAGCCATTGGCCGTACTGGGCTTCACCAGGGGTGGCAAGGGCGGTGAGCTTGGCCTGAAGCTTGTCCAGGTTCTGACGGTTCAGCGCAATCGACAAACTGATGGTGTTGCCCTGAGCAGCATCCTCGAGGTAAGTCCAGCTGGCCGGGACGGCCGCCAGCTTCTCGTGGACGACGGCCTGGGCTGAAGCCGCCAGAGAGCACAAGAGTGCCGTATACAGGCCGTTGGTATGCATCTTGACAAGACAGAGCGTTTCCCAGGAGGTGCACAACTGGGTTGGGGAAATGTCGGGGGAACACCGCTGTTATAAGCGCGCGGGCGGGTCGGTGAGGTCATATCGCGCATCGACGTGGTTCTTGTTTGCCGGCAGCAGGAAGCTGCATCGTTTGGTCGGATCGAAGCTGCCTGCAGGCACACCGACGGGGTTCCTTCAACCCATTTCGTAATTCGTTAAGCTAATGCAGGTGGACGGGACCTGCAGATTGCTGCTATTTGTCGTGCAATTACTCAGGGCACCCCGGACAATATGGGCTCGGCTCTGTAAGCGATGTCGTGATAAGAATGGGGTTGTTTACCCTCGACCCTCGTCCGGAGTCCGTCGGGGTAAATCTGCCCCGCTGGATGATAAGGTGTGTTCTTCAACCGCGCCATTTCTGGCTGTTGCCTATCCTTGGCCAATGTCTTACTCGCAAAATTGGTCGACGAGCTCACTTGAACATACGGTAGTGAATTGTCGTCGTGGGCGATGGACAGTGTCGGATTCTTGACGATGGATGGTGCAACAGCCAGCAAAACAGGTTCATTGGCGAGAAGAAATGGTCGGCAAATTCGCTCGGACTAGCCAAGGCAACAAGCACGGCGCCAAATGCTTAACCTTTCTTGACTATGGCGTGGTTGCGATCGGCGCAATTCCTTCTGCTCCAGTTATCGGCGCCGCCAGTTCCGGGGCAGTGGGTCGCATTCCCTCGGTCAGCCACACGAGTTGGAAATCAGGGAGACACGAGTTGCCCGGGTACCTAGGCAGCAAGCACGCATGAGGTGAGGTTTCCAATGTTTGTGCCTCCGCTCGCTTCGCTCTGCGCTCATGAAAGCACAGAGCCCAGCCTCTCACATCAACCGGGTCCCATAGCTCAGTTGGTTAGAGCGTAACGCTAATAACGTTAAAGTCGAGGGTTCGAGCCCCTCTGGGACCATCTTTTTGCATTCCTTCTGCGTTCCTTTACACATTCTCGTGTGTTTTTTGGTGCTCTCAACGGGGGAGCCATCATCAGAACAACAGACGATTGGCGATGAATGTAGCTTTGGTGTACTCGGATGGTGTTATCTTCTCTTGATCAGCTCACTCCGGGTTGTAGGACGTTCTCGAATTGTTCTTGGGATTGCTTATTTTGAATTTCCAGTTGTGATATATATTTCGCCCGAGGGGTAGTACCACGCCGTGCGCTCTTTGACATCGAATAACTGTGCTAAGCAAATAGGAAGTGGAGACACATGTGAGGATCGATCCCTACTTCAAGAGGTTGTTAGCATGATCTTTCCTCCAATAGGAAGTTCTGTACTTACTCCCAAAGATATGGATAAAGTGCAAGATCCCAACTCTTGTAGTTGACGTTGAGACGGGATGCGGCAGTGAGTGGAGGACGAAGCGGTGGATGAGGGATGACCTTTCCAAACAGACTAACCAAGACAAATAACGCCAACCAGACAAAGACTACAAACTCACAGGCACATGACCATTCCACCTTCTCTCCTACACTCAGTCCTTTTCAATTGCTTCACTCAGTCACTCGGCCACCGGCCTTCATGATTCTGCCCAGAATAGTCGGGTATCTGTAACATCCCAAGAAACCTGAATACAGAGTCGCGTTGAAATCATCTTTCCTTGTCACAAAGCTGCCAAGGTATCAAAGCTACATCGCGGTCGCTTGTTTGACTCTTGTCAATGGCAAGAATCGGTGGAATCATTGGTATTCCATGCAATGGATCAATCAGGATGCAGTGAGTCTGAGGTGTTATCATCACTTGGTAAACTTAGCACTAAGTTTACTAGATCGACAGGAGCTTCTACTTCATTTTCCTACCCATCAGTCCTGCTATCGCCCCTCTTGGCTTGACTATCAAATTTCCGCAAAACCTGCAGAGTGGCATAGTAACTGAAAGGCAATGCGAAGAACCACAAACCACAGTTGATACTCGCTGTCACAATCAGCGCGGTCGGAACAGCCTGGACACCAAATCCCACAGCCACGCCAGCCGTCTCAATGCCCCTCAGTAACGAGCTGTAGCGAATTTGATCGCCTGGGGAATCAGACAAGTTGCCGATGCACCAATATATATAGTTCTCGACGAAGCCAAGGCTGATGCGTTCGAAGAGATACAATCCAAACCCCCGTCCGAATGAGCGCTGATCACCCCAATCCAAGACCGGCTGGGTATGGCGATACTCGTTTTGGATCACCACAGCCCATATCCAGGTGGTGCTGTTCAATGCAGCAATCAGAATGTATGTGATGATTGCCCGCTTCTTGCGGCTTTTCAGCCAAGGTAGATCAACCAATGACCCACCCAGCCAAGTAGCCAGTGTGCCTACGACGGCGGACAGAAAGCTTCCCAGAGCTCGCGACCGGACGGTGAAATACGTCGCGAGATACGTGCCCGGATACGCTTGAATCCAGCCAAAGTACCAGAATAGTGGCACGAGCAGCAAGATTGACCTGCTGCGCATTAGTCGCCACATGATTCGACCTTCCTCACGCCACTCAACCCCACGAGGGGCTTCGATCCGCGTTCCGTCGTCGCGTTGCACCTTCTCTGGATTCGACAGCAGTGGCCCGAACACCAAGCCGAGGCACTGAATGGCGATGAAACCAAGATAAGTCTGGTACCCGACTTGGCCTTTATGGTTGACGTCGTGGTTAAGAGCAAGTGAAATCGCTCCACCAATGATGTTCCCAAAGTTCCGGAAGGTGAACCACGTTGCTAGGTAGCGGCCGCGTTTGTGCTGCTCAGGGTAGCCGGTTGCAATGGCCCCCTCGACACTCCAAAAGAAACCTGCACTGATACCGCAGACCACTGAGCCAAAATAAACGAGCCAAGTGACACCCGTACGGTTGTTCAGGTATAGTCCTGCTGCATACAGCGGGTAACCAATGGACCCAAGCGTGAGGGTCCAGCGAAAGCCGATGAGGTTGGTCACCCATGGACCTGCAAAGCAGGTGACTGTCATGAAAGCATAGAGAAGAGCGTTTGCGGCGTTAACAAGATTGGGACTCTGAGAGCCGCCAACTCCGAGGCCATTCATGGCGCTCCAGATGCCAGGAGCACAAAATGCGCAAAGCCCGACGACGAGGATTTGGAAGAGCGTGCTCCGGAAGAATCGGAGATGGGCTTGTTGGCGCTCTTGTTGAGAGTCGGACATACTCGCTATGTCAGTCATGATTGCTTCCTGATCTACTTTTGGAATTGTCGCCATGATGACAAGTCTGAGACACTTCTAAGTCGCTGTCTGTTTTATCTGCTCTTCCAGATGCAAGGGGCTTGACTTATGTCTGCCAACACGACGATCGTTTCTACCGGGTGCTTGATCACGTAACTGTGCCCATGCATGGCACAAGCAAACATACCCCTCAGCACATCTTGGCAGCGAATGATCCCGGTCTGGAGCATATCGACACCAATCATTGCAGCTCTCCATTACTTTGTGACCCTGTGAGATAAGAGAGCGAACTTACCCCGCTTGTTGCGGGATGAGCGAGAAATTGCAACTCAACTTTCGCCTACATTCCATCAACCGAATCGTTCTGAAAGACTGCAGATCACTGAAATGGCCACAGTCACGGAAGAGATCCAGATCGGAGAGCTCTCGCTGGATGGGCAACCGCTGGAAGGCTGGATCACTTTCGAGTCGTTCGAGCTCCCTACCTCTAATCAGCGTCTACTTGGACCTCCTCACCCGAAGGGGACCGTAATCCCACTTGCGCTGCGTCCTTCCCGGAAGATCTCTGCTGAGATTACCCTTGACGGTGTTATCGCCACTATCGAATCTCTTCAGAGAAAGGATAACAGTCTTACGAAGCAACTCGCATGCCACGGAACCCTTCTATTCCGCGACTTGCCTATCCACAATGCAGAGGAATTCAGCAAATTTGCCCACGCATTCGGCTACAAACCACACGATATTATCGGTATTGTGGTTGATAGACCCCTTCTTGCGCCTAATGTGGCGCCGGCCAACGAATCACCCAAGGACGTTCTCATCTACAACCACAACGAGTCTCCACAAGTCCCTCACGCACCCGGATACGTCTTTTTTTATGGTCACCGTGCGCCAAAACAGGGCGGTGAATCGCCAATCTCCTCTTCCCTCGAGCTCTTCAACCGCGCCCAGCGTGAGATCCCGGAGTTCATCGACGAATTAGCCGAGAAAGGCGTCCTCAGTCGCGTGACCTATAAGCTTGAGCAGCAGTTCGCAGGCGGCTCGACACTGCGTCAGGCCTTCGGAAAGGAGTTCCAGCCAGGTGATGACGAGGAGACCAAGCGTCGCAAGGTGGAGGCTCAGATTGCGCGCTACGGGCGCGGGGAATACACGACCTGGGAATGGTCGAAAGACGACGACGGCCAGACGCAGCTGGTTCTCACGCACCGCCTCCCTGCTATTCGGACGCAGCCGGAAACTAACCTTCCTACGCTCTTCACAGGACTGGCGGCGTATTGGAAGAGAGGGCAGGCCAAGTCGGGTGCACGGAGAAACGACACGCAGCAGCTCTTCGGGGACGGCACGCCGATTCCAGACAAGTATCTGGCGCACTTGACGAAGATCACAGACGAGATCCGGGTACTGCATCGTTGGGAGAAGGGCGATGTGCTGGTGTTTGATAATATTGTGGCGCAGCATGGTCGGGAGCCGTGGCTTGGGGAGCAGTCGGATCGCGTGGTTATGGCGAGCTTGTTCGATGGGGCAGCCGTGCCCGGGGCGTATGGGTTTGGGGCCTGGGCCCAGGTGGTGCAGGCTGCGGAGTAGTTCTAGATTTGGTGGAGTGAGTGGGGTGCCACATGCATGCCATAAGTCTGAGTGTATTGTACTACAATTCTGTCGTAGTTCCAATACCGAGCTTCTGGTGGAACGTGGCTTGCCGGATTAGGCAATCCTGCCTCCGGGCTCCGGTCATATACAGACTACACATGACATGCATGATGCGGCGCATTTACTGATGCTTTGAATAGACGTTCCTGACACAATGTAAGGTATAGCTCGTCAGCTGCGAAACCATACGGCATGTGTCAAGCTTGTTTGGACTCGACACCATCGAAGCAGTGGTATGATCCCGACCATCGACTACGAAGCGGTATTACTCTCTTGACAAATATTGCTTGCATATATCGCTGTAACCATAGGTCTAATGCCTCTCCCACAGCGATATAGTTATTAACGTCGCACGCCAACCATCCTGCGCGCCGCGACCCGCCTGCAGCGATAGTCACCTCCGCACAAACAAAGCAAGCAACAGCTAACAATAGCTTCTGTCCTCATAACCACGATCTAGACCATTCGCCAGCGTTTCATAGCTGAAGAGCAGACATAAATATCGCGAAGAATCCTCTCAAATCACATCTTCATCATCCAACAGCATCCCCCATTGCAATTATCCCGTCTTATCTCATCACATCTCGAATCATCTACCGAAGACTCCATCCCCCAAAATCGAAATGAAGACCTCCGCCATCCTCACCATCCTGGGCGCCGCCTCCTGCGCCGTCGCCATCCGCTGCACCCAGGGCATGACCTACTGCGGTACCTCCCTGGTCAAGAAGGGTATTTCCTTCCAAGTTCAAACCCGAATCTAGCATAAGCACAAACACAAGCACAAGCATAACCCAGAGCCCTAGAGCCCCAGAACCCCTCATATCTAATCGATCAAGCGAATACTAACTAACCACCTCGTTTCTACTGTCTCGTGGACGGAAGGCAACTACGCCCAAGACATGCAAACCGCCCTCCAGCGCGAGGGGATCGCCCCGACCTCCCACCAGCTGCTGGACTCGCTGTACCTGTGCACCGCCGACGAGGACTACCTGATCTACCGGACCACGTGCCGTCGCGGCGCGTGCCAGGATAACGGGGTCAGTCGGGATGATACCTGTATTGGCACGGAGGAGCAGCCGCAGGAGCAGGAGCAGGAGGATCAGGATCAAGATCTGGAGCAGAACCAGAACCAGGATCAGAACCAGGAGCAGGATGCTGGTATGGGACAGGACCAGGGGGGTCAGAATGCGGTGAGTTCTTCCTCTTTGGGGCGGGAGGGGTAGGGGTGGGTGTTGATGCTGATGCTGATGCTGGGGTTGGGGTTGGTAGGGGCCTTATACTACTGTCACCTTTTAGAGGGTGATTAAGGTTGACTTTGAGGGTGGAGGGGCTTGTATGCGCGGTTGGTTTGGGGGCGATGAGGGGGAAAGGTTAGAGTTGGGGATGGGAGGGGGTGGTGGGTTTAGTATAGTTTGTGTTGGGTCATTTACTCTCGGGGTAGCGCATAGCAGAATGGTACTGGGTTAATCTGGAGTTCTAGGCTGTAGGTGCATTTCTGTAACTCTTGAATATGTTAGACACGGAGTCGTCTGTGTTATCCAGCTAAGCATGACAGCAAAGATCTCCACAACAACAACCCGTCACCACGAATCAATTACCACCACACCAGGGATCTTACCACATCTAAGACCACGTCAAGAAGTCAAATCCCCAGGAATCACCGCTCCGGAGAAAGAAACCCATCCGGCAAATCAGCCCGCCACGCAAACGTCTCCCCAAAAGTCTCATCCTCCCCGACGACAATCCGATACGTGACCTTGGCAAACTCCTGAGCCTGCGGGGCCAGAGCCGGCGCCACCTTGCGATAGGAATGCGCGAGCGTCATCCAGCACCCGACCAGACCCTCCGTCACGACTTTCCATTTCTTCACCCGCGGTGGTCTTCCACCCCCGCCACCTCCCGAAGGATACGGAGGCAGCGCGCCTTCGACAACATAGCCCAGCGCCTCGAACCCCTTCACTGCGCACTCAATCGCCTTGCCCGGGTTATTCCGCCGCGCCCACAGCAGCGCCAGCAGTGGATATCCCTTCTCCAGCGCCAGCCGGGGCACTTCCGCCGCGGGCCGGACGTAGGTGCTAACGATCTTGTTGATCACATGCTCTTCGAGCTTCATGGGATCCGGGACTCCATCTTTGAGTATCGCCAGCACGATCCCAAGCTCCTGCAGGAGTTTACGCCGTCTGCTCAAGTTGTCCGCGGGGGTTGTCTCGTGGTCGTGGCACAGGATGCAGGTGCACCGGAAGCCCCAGTTGCCGAATTTCAGGGCCGGCGTGCTATCAAGCTCCCGGTCGAAGCTGTCCCCAATGCTGTGGACGGAGCGATACATGCAGGTGACTTCCGTGTCCGCGGGAAGGTCCCGGGCAGCGCGGACGATCCGCATGTCGCCGATGAATGCGCACTCCGCGGTGCTGTGGCAGGAGTGGTTGATCCGGGAGATCAGAGGCCACAGGCCACAGGCAACGACGTCGGCTTTTTTGGCGGGGATGCGCCCATCCGAGCCCCAGGCCTGAAGGGTCTCCTCGCGGCGACTGGACCGGTCGGTGAAGAAGGCGTTGGCGGTGATGATTCTGTCGAGAAGAAAGCTGGAGTGCCATATATACTTGGTCAGCCTGGCGTACGCCTCCCCTCTTCGCGAAGAAGCTCACCTATCTACCACCGGCGTGTTGTCCACTTCGCGCACGTCAACACTCTCGTACTCTTCATGGTGCAGTGTGACAATTCCTGGTATCAGCGACGGGTTCTTGAGAAGCTTCTGCGTCATCAGTCTCAACAGCTCGATAATATTTGCGGGGGTGACCCTCTCGCGTTCCAGGGTCGACCCGCATTACCAGACTCTTGCGGAAGTCATACAGATCCATATGGGCGCAGGCAAACGCCTTCTCACAAACTAGCAGATCACCCGCTTTGACGGCCGTGGTCGTGAAGAGTCCCAGCCCCGAGGACTGTGTCGGGCGCACTGCGACAGGGCCGACGTAGGTGGCGCGGTCCAACAGCGATGGGGAGCGCCGCGTGGCCTCGCGCTGCATCTCCTTGAAGGGAAACACCCCCGTCTGCTGCTCTGCGAGCCGGGCCTTGGCGCGCGCGAACTCGCTCTGCGCGAGGCTGTTCCCGGGGAATGCCTTCTCAAGCACCCTGTGTACCTCGCAGGACTCGGCAAAGCGCTGGAGATGGTACAACGCTTGGGCTTTGCGTAAGAGGGCTTTCTCCGAGGACTGGGGGAGTGGTTCGAGATCGCGAAGGGCGGCGTCAAACTGATGGGATCGGAGGAAGGTCAGAGCGCGGTTGAGCTTGATGGTCAGGGCCTCGTCCGGTGTGGGGGAGGAGGATAGAGCCTGGGTGTAGCTGTCCTCGGTGATTAGTTTCTGTGCGCAGGAAACCGCAATCTGCGTGTCTTACCAATCGATCGCACGACGATATCCCCCGGCATTGAAGGCATCATTCCCCTTTGCCTTCCACTGCATGGCACCCAACTCGGGCCCGACCAACTGTCGGCGCCACTGCACCGGCACCATGATGTCCCAATCAGACAGAACGCGCTGGTCAGAAGGATGGTCCACGCGGAGCGCACAAGGGCTGATACCAGGAATATGCAGATACGGTTCAACCACCACCAGCACCGTCCCTTCAGATAATCCCCCCCGAGCGAAGACTTCGGTCTCCTGGTTATGCAGCTGCAGCATAATCACATTGCCCGCCTCGTCTTCCGTGACAGCTCCCACAACGACGCGGAAGTCGGTCGGTGTCAGTGTCCGTAGAAGAATGTACTGCCCGCGGTGGTGGGTTTCGAGCTTCACGTTATCGACCATGACTTTGGTGAGGTGCTCTAACGGGGTTGTGCAGGGGGCGTAGGCGGGGGAAAGGGGGAACGAGAATATTGACCCCTCTGTCCAGTGGTGTCCCCGAACCTTGAAGAGTTGAGGGAGCTCGGCACGAAGATGCTTGGTTGAGGGGTACTCCTCGCCTTTATGAGACTGGGCAAACTCGAACCGGAGCTTGTGCTTCTGGAGGAGATCGGCGTTTAAAGGATTGTTAATCCCTTGAGATTGGAGAGATGGCATTTTGAGGGTGGAAGTCAGGGTAACAGGGGGACTTCGAAGTGTACAGGACTAAAGAAGAGAAGGATAGAGGTGAGATGTGGAGAGAAGGATAGAAGGGAAATATGAGAGAGGAGGAAGACGAGGGTGTGTTGTTGTTGATGTTGTTGATGTTGTGGTGGTGGTGGTGGTGGTGATGGCGTTTCGGCGGAA
Source organism: Aspergillus indologenus CBS 114.80 (assembly GCA_003184685.1). NCBI lineage: Eukaryota > Fungi > Ascomycota > Eurotiomycetes > Eurotiales > Aspergillaceae > Aspergillus > Aspergillus indologenus. The sequence continues at coordinate 35,067 of KZ825469.1, read as the reverse complement.
GGTACGGAGTAACATATCCAACATTCAAGGGAGTGTCAACTCCAATTCACATGGATGCTTACCCACCTTTTCACATCAGCTCTCGTTCCAAGATGCGCAGATCTTAGCTCGATATTTCCACGGGAAGTTCTGAACCCATAATGTCATTGGGAGTCAGAGCCTTGTTTTATGCCCCAAGTACAGTACAGTGAGTGCCTTGGACCCCTGACGTCGTTCAGGGTAGAGAGATCTTAAACCAGCCAATTCAGATGTTAACAGCAGAGCAGCTTCCTGTACACGAAGTGACCAGTGAAAAGTTGAATTTTCTTTTTCGGATTCAGTCGTATTTCCGAGTTCCAAGGTCGAACCTCTCTCGTTCGTCGAGAGCATACTATCGCGGGATTATACACCACCCGACTCTAACTCTGCATACGAAAAGGGGTCATTTCAGCATGTATCAAGTGCTGTAAAATGTCTTCTTACTGCATCTCTCTCATCTGAAATTACAATATCCGCGGTGTTTTCCTGTAGTACTACCGCTAAGAGCCAGGTGGAGGCTAAGTCAAAGCGATATTACCGGAAACTCCCTCCTACTATCTCAGCATCGCAGCCATGTTCTTTCTGCAAAAGAGCCTGCATCAAAAACTTCCAGGATATTGGATACCTCGAAGAATATATAATATCCCCAAAATCATCCAAAAACCCTCTCATCACCAGGTCCCATTTCCACAGGATAGCCGGTAAGTCCCTGACCGTCTAACTCCAAACCCCCACCATGACACGCCCGATCTACTTCCAGCACATCGTCAACGCTCTGGAAGAACTCTTCCCCCCGTCCGAGGGATACATCTACAAGCGCGGCTGGACCGTCAACCCCCTGACCCAGGCAGAGAACCTGACCCTCAACGAGGTCCTCGAGCTCTCGACCCCCGGGTCCACCACGTTTCTGGTGGTGGTCGGCGGCCACGAGCGGCCCCCCGAGAAGAACGCATTTCTATGGCGGTTGAACCATCTGAATATGCTGGTTCCCCACAGCGCCGGACGCTACCTGGACTTCGAGGGACTTGTCATCGTTGGCAAAAAGTGTCGATTCTACTCGCTAAATTGCGAGCAGCGGCGACGACTTTTGAGGAAGGATCCCCGCGCCCTCCATGCGCGGAACCGGCGGAACGAGTATCGGATTGTGGGGGAGATGTCGGCCATTCACCGGATTCTGAGTGAATTTAAGGTCCTGTGTCAGAAGAATAGTTTCTGGGTGGCGCCGCCTGGAGCGTCGCCGGCGTCGGAGCCGGAGCTGCAGTAGGGAGGCACCTTTTGCTTGCTTCGGGAGGTTCGTAGATCTCTTTGTTTGTCGATGGGATTCATCTGCAGAGTTTTTGGAAAAATCCCTTTGTTTTGGTCTTAGAGATCGGTCGGCCAATCCGACTAATGACGTCTCCATCTCTGACCTCCTGCAAGACATCCATAATCGAACAAAATTGATGCTCAAATATTCCTCCATATATCCGGATTACACATGTATTGTATCAACCTGTATGTACTTCTGCCTTTCAATTTTGACACACTACCGTGCTGACATGGACCTCGTACTCGACTGACTTGGTAGTCTACATGTTGTTACGTCCTTTGCTACTCCCAATCCTCTTGTAGCCAACAAATACTTTCTCAATAAGACCTGATCGACCTAAGCCACCTAGTCCAAAACTCCATCGAATCACTAGATGAAAAGACAAGACACATACAGCAGAAACAAAAAAATAAAATAAAAAATAAAAAAAAGGCCGCCCCGATCCCTGCCCCTTAACCCCATAAACACTCCCAACCTGGCTCTTTAGCTCCGTCAAACCCTCCATACCCCCAAACTCACACCCAAACCAACCTCACCCCAAATCCCCAATCCCCACGCTCCTTACCCCACAGCCCCCCAGCAAAGGATCAATAGACCTTATAAGCCTTGACCCGCCGCGGCGGCTGCACGCGATGACTGCCCTTCCCCTCCCGGAACACGCGATTCCGGCAGTCCTTGTCGCTGAACAGCTCGAAGGTGTCGGCGAAGGTGCTCTCGCTGAAGGACGCGCGGTTGACCTGGCGGTTGTGCACGGGGAGGTCGTATGCCTTGCAGCCGGAGTTGAGGCGGCCAGAGCTTGTGATGTGGCCGCCGTCGGTGAAGTAGATCGTCAGCGACCAGGCTGTTGCCTGGAGAGCGAGGAGGGGGAGGATCAGGAATCCTGGAAGGAGGTGCATTGTTTCAGCGCGGAGTTTCTAGAAAGATGAGGGAGGGTTGATGGTGTGAAAGTGGTTCAGCTTTATAGGAGATTGTTTGAGTAAGGAGTGGGGGTTCGAGATAATTGCTTATTCTGGGGGAATTGGAGGATGAGCGAGGGGCTGCTGTTCGTTATAGGGTGGGGTGGCTCGTCGGGTTTATATACTGGCCTCGGTTCTCGGGTCGGAGAATAAACGGTTGTGTTGTTACACTGGTTGTGGTTCTTCCGGAGGCTGATCATGCGCAGAGGGTAAGAAAGTATATTGTACTTCACTGCAGTTGCTGTGGTGGGATAGAAGGTTTTAGGGCTCGTATACTTCTGGTTCTAATCGGGTTGGCGTGGGACTGGCCTGATGGGGAAATTGATGCGGCTGGATTGATTGATGGTACATCGGAGTTACTTCAAATGCTTCAAAATGAACGCTACAGTAAGATTGCCTACCACTGGAATGACGGAACTCCGTACTGCGCGCCAGACCGGGAGTCTCCGCACGTTTGTTCCTGCATCTATTCTACGGTCTATATCAAGTACTGGCCTGGAGGAGATGAGATCGATGCCTACTAGCAAAAGCCGAATAAGTGATCATCTTGACCCAGATCTTGATGCCGGTTGTACTGATGTTTCAGATTACGTACACAGCTTCAGGCATGCTGACGAAGTTGATCGGTGCCCCCAATCAGCTCCGGCTAGATTGTTACATCTCTGTCATACGAATTACTCACTAGAGATCTGGAAACAACGTCGATTGCGGGGTGAGAAGAACTGTATACAGCCAAGGAGCGGAGGGACAAGGCAGATGCTCGAATGAACATACGAACGCATCCCACCTTGCGCTCCAAGAGTTCCTGGATCACATCATCGATCTATTTCCTCCGTACCAAAACAGCATGTGAGAGTCGGATGCAACTCGGGCCCGTCTTCTCCAGAGCAAACTCCATTCCTAGGCTCGGGAAGAATGCCTTTGCAGAAGAGGTTGAGCCTCCTCTTCCGCAGTGAAGCACTGTGCATCAGGCGCTGGTGCTTCTTTACAAGAACTGCTTGAACCAGAGAGACTCGTGACTACGGTCGAGGTCAGACAAAGGTCATCAAAAATGTAAGATCTTGCGTGTCGCGGTAAGATGGCAGGCACGCACAAATCTGATACCAGATGACTACCACATTCATGTAGGATTTAACAACGCCAGAAATGGTTGGTTTAGCAAGCTACTGGTTATAAGAACCTGGTTCGCCTATTGTATCTATACTTACGAACTGCACTACATAATAGACTGCTTCACCTGAAGGGTGAAACTAAAGGATTATGTTTAATAGTCATCCAAAACAGGACCTTGTAATAATGAACCTTATAATAGTTTAACTAAATCAGATCTGACAGCCTTGATAACCAGATTGATATTGATATCGGTTTACAGTTCTTGAATGATTTATGAATAATCGCGAGTATAGTACATAGAGAACCAGCTATGGCATCAACAGGCTAGTGTCGCTTGTATAGGCCCTCAGTGCTCAAAAGGCCAGGTGCCTAAATCAATAGCTAGTTGAGTCAAGGTATACCCTTGCTTCAGTCAAAGTCTCACGGGACCATCGTTGTTGCAACCTGCTATACCAGGTATTTGGACATTTCAACTCCAACAGCTACGGGAATTAACATGCGAAGAAATCACAGTATATCTCCAGCCTTGACTCCCTGACAGCGATCGACTTGCATTACTGACCAAGCGTCTGAAGGGCGAGACACCGTGAGATGTAGAAGAACAAGGGAAGAAGAACTACATACCAGGAGCTAGAGAGAACATCTGTGATGGCGAATCCCAGCAATCTGGATTAAGTCCCCTGACATCAAGTCCACTAAGAATTATCCCGTGCTTTGAAAGCAAGAACTCCCTCATGAAGTACTTCTCGCCCAAACTCCCATAGAATAGGCCAGGCTCCAAGTCCAGAACCCCGGAAAACTCCCCCACCACCATCAAGGCGGAACCTTCCCGCTCAACTCCTGCTCAGCAAGGGTCCCGCGACGAAGGAGATCATGGATCGCTAAATCCATCCCATATCAGCACATCCACCCGAAACACACGCACACACAAACAGAACATACCTTCCGGGGGCGCCCCGACAGGCTCACAAGCCGTGACCTTGCGATAGAGAATCGGCGTCTCGGGGATTTCCACCTATCCAACCAGTCTCAGCTCATAGCCCTGGCTCCAACCACATCTCTCCACCATCAAAGGGGGGAGAACATACCCCACCCTCCGCGAAATCCGCATACAGCAACTCGGCCTTATTCTGGATATTCTCCAGCTGCGCGCGCAGGTCCCGCGCCTGCGCCGCGATCCCGAACAGCGAGAGCCGGTAGCGCTTGAGCAGCAGCGAGCGCACGCTGTACCACTTGACGGCGGTGGCGGGGACGGTCAGGTTGTAGCGCAGCACGCTCGCAATAAACTCCATGTGCACGTAGGCCAGCAGCAGCCCGTGCTCGACGCACCGCTGCGACTGCCGCGAGGCGTTGATCAGCTTGCCGTCGGACTCGGCGCGCGCGGCGTACTCCTTCAGGGTGGCGCGGAGGCGCGCGCGGTCGAGCCGATTCGCGTGCAGGTTGGTCGCGATGGTGGTGATGATGGCCGCGAGGCTGGTGAGGAGGTCGACGGCGTTGCGGCTGGTGGGGGAGGAGGTCATGCTTGATTTGGTATCAGGGTGGTGATGCTGTGGATGGGGTGGGTTTGATATGATACATAGGGGTGGAGGTGGTGGATGCGTTCGTGGTTTTGATGCGCGCGGTTATATGGAGCTCCGACCTGAGGGTGCACATGATTGATTGCATGACGACACGAGGGGTCAGGGAACCAAGGGTTTTGTGACTGCAAGGCCAGAGATGGTATCCTTGTTTGTGGTCATGTGATGGGAATACGATCTTCTTTTCATTGTTGCGGAAGGTTAACTGGAACTATATTTGGAGAGCCAATCCGGGGGTGGTTTGGTTGCGCTGAACTAGATTTGCGCCGAGACCTCCAGACACATTGCTTATGCCCAACAATGGCGCTATATAACTCTCGATACGACAATAGACACGGTATGATACAGATCAAGATCGGTTTTTATCTATCGCAAAGCGAGACACAATAACAAAAGAAGAACGTGGGATAGTGTAATGATGGCAAAGGCAGAGAAAAAAAGATGTGCATCATCCGTGAATCGAACACGGGCCTCATCGATGGCAACGATGAATTCTACCACTAGACCAATGATGCTGGGCGATCCGACCACTAGGTAATCCGGTCGAGTCGATGTAAAACTTTCTCCCATTAGCTATCATACCCCCAAACCACGGTTCGAATGAGACAGCTAACGCGTCGCACGCCAATAGCAGACAGCTGATATAGAGTGCTGTGCCTAGTCGCAAAGCGATCCTCGACTGGGTGAAGATCTTCGACGTTCAGCGGCTACTTATCAGTTCTTTCATCATCGAAGATCATTTCGATAAACATTTCAGCTTTAGCATTTGTTTGCCAGGTGTTGAGGATTTCCCTACAGTGACTATTATCAATTATTACTGGGCTCTACAATCTGCATCCACTAATCTTTCTAAATATGTGACGCCGGACAACATCCCAGCGGTACTCGCTTCTACGAGCTCGGGTCAATCTCCGCGACTGCTCGCGCAATTGCGCCCATCGCCGGTAGAGCTTCGCACTCGAACCTAACGACTGACCGTAACTCAATCCATAACAGGCCTTGTCGAAGTGAACCAGAAGAGAGCGAGAGCTACGTCGTATTCGTGGTGTTCCTGGAAAGACGAGTTCGATCGCTTCAATCTGACGATATCCGCCGCCAGCTATCGTCACCTTCCACTCAGTTACCTAAAATGTTGTAGTTGTAATATATCGATATATCCGATCAGAAGCCAATCGATCAATGAACCATGTGTGGTCCGAACCAAGGAAATCTATTGCGGCTGATGCAAGTCATGACAGAGAAAGAATATTATACACAGATGATAAAAAGTATGCGAAACGAGAGGAATGATGAGGCGAACGAGATTGGCGATTCACCCGTCTTCCCGGCCGTTGAGACTGGGCAGAATAAGACATTATGTATGAAGGAACTCCCCCGGTAAATCACTCTGAGGGATGGCTGGTATGTGTCGGATGCAGTGGCTGGCGAGAAAGGGAGGTGTATGTACGGTACGGATGTATGCGTGGTCGGAGGCGCGATCGATGGTTCACAGCCGTTGGCCGGGGCCGTCGTCAGGGGCGCAGCAGGAATCGAGACAGCTGCAGCAGCGACAGCAGAAGCAGCATCTAGTACGAAGGTGAGTGGTTAGTGATACTGTAGGCGAAGTCGGCCGGGTTAGGGTTAGCGAGCGACGTACCCGTCCTCAGCACTGTCACCACCGCGGAGTCGCAAGTCCATCCCTTCGCCGAGAATCTGCCATCACCCAGACAGATTAGTGTCCTGCGCAATATACTTTGCATCACCTGCATGGCCGATCCAAACATACCGGTTGATCGGTGACAATCTCGTCTGTGGTGGGAGCGACCGGGCTCTTGGGTTGGATCATGGTCAAGGTAACGGGATCCCAGCTGGTCTCCTGCACAACCTCGGCTTCCGCAGGGCGGAACCAGCTCAAAACTCCCTCGAACATCATCGTGTCAGTGCGTCGGATCTGGACAAGAAACTTTAAAGCCCAAAAAATCTTTGATTCAGCGATGACAGAAACACCTCAATGGCAGCAAAACGAGAGACTGGAGGTGAAATCAAGCGAGTGAAATGGAGATATGAGGGGGGAAGAACGAATGTGAGTTGAAAGGGAAAAAAAGAAATGGGAGAAGGGGTGGACGAGCAGTAAATAGCTAGATCGACGCTATTCAACCACTAAGACGGATTTTGCGGTGTCCGCTCGTGGGCTGGAGCCCCGGCGGATGCCTTGATGGAGGTAGTATAATTAGCACAATTTCCCTTCGCGTTAGTTCCTGGTCCTCTTTCGTCCTCCTCCCTCCTGGATAGCCTGGATAGGAGCATTCATGGACGGTTTGCTGGTTAGTTTGGCCTTCCCGGGCGAAATCCGCGCCAGTCCGACGGGTGCAATTGTCCGCGCGACAACGCCTGGGGCTGATAGGCCCGCTCCGTCGTACGTAACGGGCGGAGTCTCTGCTTCGTGGCTCTTTCTCTATCTCCTCCCGCTGGTCGTGCCGGGTTACGTGGACTGCATGCCCGTGAAGGGCCCGGGGGGTTGTTGGTGGCAGGGCCGGGGGTGGCTCGGTGGCTCGGTGGTTATAGTGGGGGTGAAGGCAGGCTTGTTAGGTTACTACAGGAGTTGCGACCAGCGCTTCTGAATTGAATCGCGCTGGGAGGAAACCGCACGCTAACAAGGGAGTGACACTACTGAAATCCAGTTTCATTGGATCGGTGGAATCCGAGTGAAGGGGGAAGGGGAATTGTTCCTTGGACGAACACCAGGATCATCTGGAACTCCTGCACGGAACATCCTAGAGATGATCCTTTCTCAGCCACGGAATAGTCAACCGACAGATGTCAGACGGGAAGGACAAGGTTGGTGGCAGAGAACCCAAATCGAAAAAAAGAAGGGGGGTTAAATTGGCCACAAAAGTGCCGGGTTCCCCTGGCCAGTCGACAGATCAGACGAAGCTATCCGCTTTGCTCCCCACTTGAGGGCCCACTCCGTCCAACCAATTCCTTGTTTGGGACGCGTTGCCTATCCACCCTCAGTTCTCGATTCGTCGTGGCCGGTCAGCTTTTCATTACATCTGTCTGCACTTACCACGCGAGTGAACATGGCGCATGAATCTTCAAGCTGGTAGAGTTATTTGCAGTAATTCCATGGCCCTTCTAAACCAAAGGTGAGAGCCCTAACTTGTGGTTCATCCCGCAGTCAACTGGCCGGTCAACTTGCCGATGACCAGTATGTCGCCCCTTGCCAATGATCCGGTTTCCACTGTGAAAGCCAAGGAATCAACTCAAGTCTCAATGATTATCAGATTGAGACTTGGCCATGGTCTGACCAGGCCAAGTACCAGCCTCAAACTCGCGGGGTAGCAACCCACGGATCGACTGGCCTGCCGCTGTTTGTCAAGTCAAGCTTTTCAGACACCTGCTAACGATTGAATGATGCCTAAATGAACCCACTTTCGGCCTTGTCTGTTGCGCCATTAGGTGGAACGGCCGCAGGCTACCGGGTTCGCAAATATCTTTAAAACACGCTTGCGCAACCTTTCGCACTAACAGAAGGATGAGAGGACGAGTACACAGTCCTTACTAACTTCTTTGACTCCGGTCGTCTGATTGTTGCGAAGAGAATTCTGATTTCCTTTCCGGTTGCCTTGGCTATGCTAACCATGCACACTCACTGTTTCCGGAGCCGAGTCAAGCACCATACTGCCGATATTATTTCCTCCCCTTACGCGACCGTCGACCTCATTGACCTCAGAAATAAAAGGCCTGCCATTCAAAAGATTCTTGTTCCATACGAGTCGGTGATTGTATTCTGATTCGGACTGCGATCTCTTTTCAAACTTGCTACCTCAAAATTGTCCCACATGCTGCAGCTTGGGGTGCTGGCGCAGAGACCACTTCACTAGGCTGGAGGTATGCAGGAAGTGCAGATCGCAGGAAGCAAGGGCCCCAAGCGCTGGGGCTTGAGGTTTGCAGAAGTTCAATCCGAAATCGCTGCTGAACCTGCCCTACGCTCTTGATTTTATACTCTGGGACGTCCTCGCTGAAATGATAGGCGATCTACCGTTTGGGAGGGAGACTACACTACAGATGCATGCTTACTTTGTGTTGTTGTCTACGCAGATTGATACTTACACATTGACATAACACAATGCACGCTGCATATTTCCTACCAAGGGAGAGGCTTGATTTAGCAGTAATTGAAGAGCTGCCTTGAACTTGTGTCTATGCAGGTAGCTTTAATGCCTCCAGCCTGATGAATGGTTCTTCAAAGATCATACCAAGTAACTGCACGTTATCAAACTGTACTTGTGCAGTGCAGTCACGGGACAGTCCACCTCAGCAGCATGGTAGTTCCTTATTGGGATGCCTCCGCGGGCAGATCTTCCTTTCTCGGATGGGGATTCAGTCACGTGCCTACCTTTTTTCAAACATGACCAATCACGCGCCAGCTCCCGAGAGCCGACCTTCAGGGGAATTTCCCGAAGCAGAAACTCTGCCCTTGGCCTCGCACAAATCATGCCAATCAACTTCCTCTTCCAGCCCCCGGTTCTCGCCTCTATCCCCAAACAAGCCATGAGGATGTTTCACACTGGCTCTCCATGACCTCAAACTGGACCCGAACTGGAGCCTTTTCCATGGAACCGACTTGCCGCGCCGCCACAGCGGGTTTTGTGCGCCAAGCGGCACGAGCAGTCAAATGAAGACTCCATTTCCCTCTTCCTCCATCGCCATGTCTGGGTCATTTCGAACGTGGTGTCAGACCTCTCATTTCCCCAGCTCCCAGTCAACAGCCAAGCCAGGATGAGACATCTCAAGGAGGAGTATGAGCTGGGGTACCACAAAGTGGACGAACCCGGGGAGGCGAACCCCACGCGGAAACGGCCTTTGTCAACCATGCTGTTGCAGCCCCGGGCGGTTGGCCCATGGGGAGCTGGCTGGGTCTTTGAGATTGTGAGCTGTGTCATCGCGGTGGGCGCTCTGGTAGCTATCATCGTCGTCCTGCACACGTACGACGGCCAACCCATGCCGGATTGGCCGTACGGCATCACCCTCAACGCGTTGGTGTCGCTACTCGTGACGGTCATGAAGGCGGCCATGGTCTACCCCATCACTGAAGGGTTGTCGCAGCTCAAATGGTCGTGGTTCAACCGACAAAACAAGCTCAACGACTTGGCAGTGCTGGACGCTGCCAGTCGTGGTGCCGTCAACGCGGTCTTCGTCTTGTTCCGCTTCCTCCCACGGTAAGCCCCGTCACAATACCAGACCAAATCAAGCTAATCAATGCACACAGCCATCTGGTGACGGTAGGATGCTTCATCCTTGTGGTAGCGGCAGCGATTGCCCCTTTCGTGCAGCAGGTCATCAGCATCACCTCGCAGCCCATCCACTCGCCGGGCCAGTCGTCGATCCGGGTGTGCAACACGAGCTCGTACGTGGACTACGGCGAAGGGGCAGGGCCCGGCATGAACAAAGTGCCGCTCGCCACGGCGGGGGCCATCTACACAGGGCTGTTCCAAAGCACCGCAATAAACGGCCAAGCCCTAACCATGACCTGCCCGACAGGCAATTGCACCTTTGCCCCGTACCAATCCCTCGGGCTGTGCCAACGATGCGCCGACATCACCGACGAGCTAACCCTAACCACCGCCAACCCGACCAGCACGATGAGCACTTACCACTACAACCTGACCAACGGGTTCAGTTTCTCCACCTCCTGGGGCGGGATCTACCTGATGAACGCGACGACGGGCTTAGACCTGGTGAAGCTCGACGCCTCCGCCCTTCCTCCGCTGATCCTCAACTTCACCGCCATCAGCGCCGCAGGCTACGGCGTGCCACCCACCATCAGCGCCACCGAATGCGCCCTCTACTTCTGCGTGAAGACCTACTCCGCCTCAGTGGAGGAGGGTGTCTTCAATGAGACCCTGGTTTCTACCGCCACCACCTCCAACTCGTCCACCGCCGCCTCAGACGTAACGACCGACGTGACCCTCTTCCCCGACCGCTGCACCTCCAACCAGACTGCCGACTGCACCTACAGCGTCAGCTGGCTCAGCCGCCTCGCCCTGTCCAACTCCCTCACCCCACTCCTGACGGGCAGCGGCTCGCTCTTCATCAGCAACCGCCCCAGCTGGACCTCCGACACCATCCAAGCCCTGTACGGGGTGCAGGGCAACTACACGGACGTCTTTGGGGTATTTACTTCCCTCGCGACGGCGCTGACGACACACGCGCGCACGGAGGTCTGCGCCGCGACGGTAAACGGCACCACGTGGACGGTCGACTCGTTTGTGCACGTGCAGTGGCCGTGGCTGACGCTGCCGATCGCGTTGGTGGCCATGACGCTGGGGTTCCTGGTGGCGACGGTGGTGCGCACCCGCAACCAGTATATCTGGAAATCGTCGCCGCTGGCGCTGCTGTTCTCGGACGTGAGTCTGGAGGCGCCGCATCAGATGCGCCGGAGTCCGGACTTGAGTGCGATGGTGGCGGCGTCGCGGAGTTTGGAGGTGTTGTTGGAGACGACGGAGGGGGGGTCGCGGTTGCGGGCTGTTGCGCGATAGCGTGTCTTGGTTTGAAGAAATCATAATGTTTAATGGATTACGTGGAATGGATTTGGTTCGTGTTTTAGGATTGGGGGAGGATGTCTAGCAGGGGTCAAGGGATAGGAAGACAGGCACCCTTGCATCAATACAACCCCGCAATTGCAGCTGCAGTGAAACCCTACTTACTCAGCGTCCTGACGCATGCTGCAGTAGCCAGACAAGGACTATAAATAGACCTCGCTAGTTTTATTGTTGCTGAGGGTCCTTGCATGAGCGCGAATCAGGGTTCTTGTGTCTATCCGACCCCCTGTCTAGCGAGCCTCTCCGAAGATTCACCCCGCAGGATAGATTAATCGACCCGTGCCGAACCTTCTTCCTCAGCCATAGACGGTCACGATCGGCTCCCCTGCCGACCTGATAAGCAAACTGCGATAGCTTAGCTGCTCCTAGCTGCAGCCGACATGGCACGGTGGTATCGAGCTGCAGCAGCTTGCAGCGTGCGGGGAAACCAGGACTCCCGCATATAACCCGGTGCACCCACCACCACACACCCAATTCACCCTCACAACCCACCACTCACCATCCACCACCCACCACACCCCGCAAAATGCGTCCCCAAGCCCTAACCCAGCTCCTCCTCCTCGCCCTCCTCACCCCCCACACAACCGCCACAACCAACAACCCCAGCACCCTCCCCACCCCACCGATGGGCTTCAACAACTGGTCGCGCTTCATGTGCGACCTCAACGAAACCCTCTTCGTCACCACCGCAGCCGCCATGCAAACCACCGGCCTGCAAGCCGCGGGATACACGCGCCTCAACCTGGACGACTGCTGGATGGAAACCGCCCGCCTCCCCAACGGCACCCTAACCTGGAACACGACCAAATTCCCGCGCGGGATCCCCTGGCTCGCCACGCACCTGCGCGCCCTCAACTTCTCCCTCGGCATCTACCAGGACGCCGGCAACGCCACCTGCGGCGGCTACCCGGGCGCCTACGGACACGAAGCCCTGGACGCCGCCACGTTTGCCGCCTGGGGAATCGACTACCTCAAACTGGACGGGTGCAACGTCTTCCCCGCCGCGAACCGCACCCTCGCGCAGGAATACCGCGCGCGCTACGCGGACTGGCACACCATCCTGACCACCCAAGCCGCCGCACAGGCCCGCCAGCCTTTGGTCTTCTCCGAGTCCGCCCCCGCCTACTTCGCGGGTACCGGGAATAACACCGCGTGGTACCGGGTCATGGACTGGGTCCCGCGGTTCGGCGAGCTGGCGCGCCACTCGACCGATATCCTGGTGTATGCCGGCGCCGGCCGCGCGTGGGACAGTATCCTGAATAACTACGACTATAACGTGCTGCTGGCCCGGTATCAGCGCCCGGGGTACTTCAATGATCCCGACTTCTTGATCCCCGATCATCCGGGCTTGACGCTGATTGAGAAAAAGAGTCATTTTGCGTTGTGGGCTGTGATGGGCGCCCCGTTGATTGTTAGTGCCTTTATTCCGGGGTTGGACGGGGAGGTGCTTGAGGTGTTGCGGAATGAGCGCTTGATTGCTGTGGATCAGGATGGGTTGGGGCTGCAGGCGACGCTGGCGGTTAGGGGGGTCCGGGAGGGGGTGGATGTGTTGACTCGGTCGTTGGGGGATGGGGGGAGGGTCGTTGCGGTGCTGAATCGCGGGAATGAGACGGTGGATTCGGGGGTGAGCGTGGAGAGGTTGGGGTTGCAGCCGGGCTGTGTGTACGAGGCGGAGGAGCTGTGGGAGGGCGGGGTGGGGAGAGTGGAGGGGAGGTTGGTCGTGCAGGGGTTGCAGGCGCATGCGACGGGGGTCTGGCGGGTTAGGGTTCCGGCGGGCTGTGAGGTGGTCCCCACGGGGATCGTGTTTAATACCGCGTCCGGGCGGTGTTTGACGGCTGGGGAGGGGGAGAAAGTCGGGTTTGAGACGTGTGAGGCCCTGGATGCGCAGGTCTGGCAGGTTACTGCGCAGGGTGCATTGCGGCCGCTGTCGAGTACGGCGCTGTGCGTGACGGCGGGGTCGGGGGAGGTGGGCTTGCAGGCTTGCAAGGGAGGGGCGGAGCAGAAGTGGGAGTATGCCATCTCCGGGAATCTGAGGAATGCGAAGACCGGGGAGTGTCTGACGGAGGGAGACGCCCTGGTGGGCGCTTGTTTGGTGGAGGCGGATACTCAGGTCTTTGGGCTGCCGAGTGGTGTTGCTCTGGTGTGATTGCTGAAACTTGCATATATAAAGTATTATCATCAAATGGTGCAGTGAAAAGAATCTGAGAAAAGGAGATCGTCAGTTAGTACATACAACTTCCTTGTTCAGAGACAACACCCTGTACTGTACCTTGATGGTGGTTAGTAGATTAGTTGCCTCATTCACTCTTGAACCAGGCTTCTTCCCACTTATGATATGCCACATGTACTATTATCTCATCCTGGCTCGCCAACGACAAGGTTGTGAGTATTTTACCAAGGTGGAGATTCTACCTTCAAGCACGGGGTAAGATATTCATGGATTTTTGGGCTGACACTTGTCGATATTAGCGCTTCTCCCAATCCTCTGCCCCATGGCCCGATTCAATCTCCGTAAAAAACAAATTAGGCCATTCTCGTTGATTGCAAGACGTACCGTGAGGTCAATTATTCTCCCCCTTCGAGAGCCTTGTTTGACCTCAACCTATTGCCCCTAACCATCCACAACGGGAATGCCTCAGGATCGCGCGTCCGTGGTCGAGGCATTTTGTGGCCTGCTATCTTTAGTAGACTGGCTAAAGAACGTGATCCGATGCACAAAGAGCCGTTCACAGTCAGAAAAAAAGACTTACCTGCGGCGTCTGGGCTCGTGGAATCTATCGAAACCGCCGCATTTGCTGGTGGAACTGAGGGTTCACCTGGTGACGAAGGCGTGACTGGCTTTTCTGGAAGTAGCCACACATGCATGGTGATGACCCAACCTGGTCCATTCCGAGTTTCCCAATCTTGAGGTAGAATGATATGCTCATTAGGACCTACCAAGTCGTAATGCCGTGCCGCAACGCGACTCTAGTTCGTCCATGAGGAAAAAGGCCTGTTTTATGAGACTTTCCATGCCCTGCACTGATCTGAATTAGCGATGGAAATCCGGATAGGATGGTATTTTTTACCTCCCATGTGCGACATGCGTCGAATGGAAACGAATGGCTCTTTCCTACTGCATCCCTGAATTCAACACTCGACTTCTTGCGGGGTGGGATGACTGAAGCCTCGTTTCCCGCGGCTTCTTGCTAGCGGGTGACGCTGGCTTTCATGGTTTCTAAACCCGCATCCTTCGCTACTGGTCGTTGGCGCTTTGGATCAATTTCCTCTCCCGCGAGTCTTTCAGCACTGCTTTCCATTCTCGACCTTTCAAAGCGAGCAATTGCCTCATCTTTAGAAGAATTGATGGAAGCCATATCTAGACTCGAAGGAGGTGATGATGAATATGAATGATCTGCTCGATCAGATGCATTCATTGTCTTGTCACAGTCGACTAGTTCATCTTTGCTTTCCATCAGCGCGTGTGTCGAAGAGGACGAATAATTTATGCCAGACAACTGCTCAGGTGGTGTAGGATGGGCCGATCGAGGATTCTTTGCTTGCCATAGAATGCTTCATATGGGATTCTCCCGGCCAAAGCCAGCACGGTGGGCAGGAGCTGTTGACCGTGAGACCTTGAGATTACTAGAGCAAAAGCAGCGACAACTACTAGGTAGCCACGCTCATCTTTCCTTGCGTCGCCGTGAGTTCTTGCTCAACCAGTGTCAATCCAAGCGGATTGTCTGCTTCTTCCTCCAGTCCTCTTTCCCTGACAGCTTCTGGGCCTAGACCTGGCCAGAAACTGGTTTGAACCAGTCACTCGTTCCTGAGCTGGTGCTGGGTGGTTAACCAGGAAACGTGTCACCCGTCCCCCACCCATTTCGCGCCCCACAAGTCCCTGTCAGAATGACGGTGGCCTTGTAACCGGGGAAAGGATTTTAGCGGTACTAGCCGTTTGGATGGAGTGGGCGACCTACCTGCGCCGGAACCTCTGTGCGTAATTCGAAATGAGCGCCGTTCGACCCGATATGACTGCCTGATGTCATCCTATGCGGGTGGCTTTGACTGTTGAATTGGTGATCTCAGAAGCAGCTTGGGCTGCCGTCACCAGGAAACTTGTTGATGCACGTGGCCCAAGAGTGCCCTCCTTGGCAGTCACTCCGCTATCTCCAACAAGTTAACTACCTACAGCGGGGCTGCATACCCAGAAGAGTTCAGGTACCCGAGAGATGGAAGCATTCAGGCTTGGCTACGTAAACCGGGCTCGTGGCCAGACTGATCAGGTGATGTGAGTCTACTTACCGTTTTCTTCAACCAAGTGGTGGTATTATCTGGATTCGTGCGTGTAAACATATATACTTCTTCCTAACACTGATCTATTTTCCACTGGGCTCTGAGCTTCAAAGCTGCACATCAGATATACCAAAGGCTTTTCGTCACCCGTGTTCTGCATACCTTGCCTATCATATCTCGTCTGATCTTTTCTTTTTCTTTCCCAGATTTCTTTTTTTTTTCTTTTCTTTTTTTTTTTCAGATTGACGCTCGACCAAGTCACGTGGTCTGGGCACCTGATTCGAAATTGACCCAGATGAAACTCTGTGCTCAACCCGACTCCGTCAGAATCTGATTGGCGGTCTCGTATTAAGCTATAGCAGCACCATTAAGGTGGATTCCAAGCGGGTCAAACACAGTCTATGCGGCTCCGCCGAAGCCCGAAGCCCGGGTGAGTCGGGGCTGTCGGGCAACTTGCACACTTTGGAAGTTTCACCCTAGCGGGAGGAATCTGAATTTTCGAGATCGAAGAAATGAAAGAGAGAGACAGATTCATAGTTATTCATTAAGTTGGGAAGGATTGTCTAGACCTTGATGGGATGAGCTGGGGCGAGTATAGAAAGGGATGTTTGTTTGGCCTGTTTGCTGAGGGAATGGGGATAAGACAGTGGGGCCCGGGCCGGAACAACCACCTCCGAAGTACCCTGCATCCTGCGTCTCCACCGACCGCCCGGCTCACCGCTGAGAAAAGCCTGCCCACTGAGGTTAGCCCTATCTGCCTCTCGGTCAATGCTCCAGTTTGTAGGATCAAGCGGTTTCCCACCTATCTTTAAGATTGTCACGGACAAAAAGAGACAAAAAAAAAAAGAAGAGAATTGCATCTCCTCACCACCTAGACTCAGGGTCTCACCCACTTTTATCACCATCCTGCGGCTCCGGGGCTGCTCCGGGGCTGTGTCCCTGCTTCTGGATCCTGGTGATAAAAGGAGCGGGAGCGAAGGAAGAAGCTATCGTGGACCGTAACCCCGCTTAGGAAAAGTAAGCATCCTTTCCCCTCTAGAGAGTTTGGGCCTTTTTATGGAGCACATCTGCCCTGCCTCGTATTCTGACGCAGTTTCAATCCCAGCATCCTCAGACCTGAAGAACCACCCTCATGCTGCTAAGCAACTGTTTGATCTCGAATCACACCCATGTAGTATCCTATTTCTAGCCGCATGAGCCATGACCTTGGCACCGCCAAAAAAGCAGGCGGAGCGGCCCCCAGGCTAAAATAGTGGCTGATAGTGATGGCCCATCCTTCACTTGGCATTATTATTAACCTCAACTCAACCCACCGGGTGAAGTGGGAGGACGAGGCTGACAACCTTACGGAGCAAGTCTGGGCACCGAATCCCGTAATCGTCCTGCCAATCACCGCCGGGCACGAAGGCTATGCCATGCGGGCCACGATTTTAGGGGTCACTGGGCTCGTGATCGTCATCCGTGTTAAATAAAGTCGGCCGCAGCGTGTTGCTGACAGTGGGGCTGACAGGCCTGCTCTTTCTTTTCTGGTGGAATTGACCCTTTCCCACGCGGGCTGTCGCAAAACCCTTGTTGACATTTTTGCGCCCGAAACACACCGAACCCTGCCCTGCTGCACCGTTCTTCACACTTCTGCATCGACACCGCACCGATCACACCCACACCCACACCCACACCCACACTCACACTCTCACTCACCACCATGACCTCCTGCAAAAGCGGCTCCTCGCCGGACTGCAACTTCACCTGCCCCAACGGCGGCTCGTGGTTTGTCTGCGACACGGCGCCGTACTTTGTGGGCTGCTGTGCGTCGGACCCGTGCCACAACACCACCAGCCCGGCCTGCCCCAGCCTGTACGCCGCCTCGTTCAACGGCGCCATCTTCGACGAGATCCTCCCCAACCGCTGCCTCGACAACCCCAGCTCCGACTGGTACACATGCAATGGCACCTCCCCGAAATTCCTGGGATGTTGCAGTAGCAACCCCTGCGGCGACGGGTGCCCGGACGACGACCTCCTGCCCGCAGCCTGGAGCTCCTCCTCCGCCGGTCAGCTGAAGCTCTTCCAGGACAACGCCAGCGCGACGGCGACGGCGACGGCGACGGCGACGGCCTCCCCGACCTCCACACAAACTTCCTCCCCCGAGGATTCCTCAAGCCATCACTCCAGCCTGTCCGGCGGCGCGATCGCCGGCATCGCCATCGGGGCCGCCGCCCTCGTCGCCTTCATCGCATTTGCCATCTTCTTCCTCCGCCGCCGCCGTCGCCGGGAAGCCACCGCCGCCGAAGCCGAGCGCCAGCACATGTATCCCGGGGAGTATGGATACCACAGTCCGTTATCCTCGCCGTATCAAGGTTTGTCCCCACCCCCCCCTCAGCATCACCCTGATCCGCTTCTTTTTGCAGCGCAGCACACTAACCAAACCCCAAAGACTCGCACATGAGCAGCCCCGATCCCGCCAGTAAATACCCCTCCGGCTCGACGGCGGGCTTCACCATGTCCCCGCCGGCCTCGCACATCGGCCCCGACGGCCGCCCCGTCTCCGAGATCTACTCCCGCGGCGAGGAGCATCTCCGCCCGACCCACGGGCTGGGCCTGTCGGCCCCGACGAAGGTGCAGCCCATCCCCGAGTTGGACAGTACGCAGCCCCGCACGACGGAGGTGCATGAGTTGGATGGGTTGAATGCGCGGTAGGCTGGTTTCGGCACCTATGTCTCGGTGATCATTGATGCTCGGTTATCGGGTAGATGAGGGCTGAGTGGGTGGGGGTTTAATGTCTTTATTTCCTTGATGTGGGTGATGGCTCGGGTCCCTTGATGATAACATGGCCCGGAGATTGTAATATGAGTATGAGATCGTGGACTGTACATAATGTTGAAAAGCGCGAGATTATAGACGCAATATTTAGATATTTGTGGGTTCTCTGGACAGGACAGGGGTCGTCGTCGATTAAGCAAGGGGCGCGGTGCGTGGAATGCTGACCCCTCATTCCCGGGGAAGCGCGAGGGTTCGGGATTGCTCGGTTGGCGGAAGTGGGATTTCCGATCGTAGCATCGTTGTGTGTACGAATATGGATGAAGTGGTCTTGGATATGAGGATCAGGGATCTGGTTCTGATCCGTAGCGTTTTGTGGTTTGCACGATGCAGGATTAATGCAAACTTCTGGTCGGTCGGAGATGGAAGATGGAAAGGGATGGATTGTGCTAAAGTGTGGCAGAGAGAAAGAGGAAGATAAATGGGACGAACTAGATACAATTCAAATTCAAATGCATAGAGGTTATATGTATTGAGGTGTGCTTGACTTTTGCAGCGCACGAATCTGATATACATGTCAACCTCGATCCAGTAAGGTAGTCATGTGAACTACCCTGAACACAGAATGGCACGCAAGTGGGTTCAGTATACACGATTTATACTACGTATAGAAAGCGATAGTAAGATGTATTCACAAGATAAAACCTACTCCAGCGAACAACATGCATTTTTCCTAGATCAATAAGCAGAGAGATGCTATAGCTAGAATCTCGAGTTCAATAGTCTTCCGGCACATTTGCTCGAGAGAAGCAGTATAGAGGCCATCTACTGTAGGATAGCGGGAAAGTACTGTTGAATGGCAAACAAAGCACGTTTTTTGCGAAGTAGGTACCACCTAGAACCTGAGTACTCGATGAGATATTGACCAAGAGTGTCCCCCGTCATCAGACCTGAGACCAGACCTCTCAGCCTCTAACAAAAGGCAACAAGACGATGAACTTATACAGACAGCCTCAAGGGAGTTCTTCTCCTCATCGTCTGGCCACAGGAGAGTGTACTCATTACAGATGACAAGTGGTGCAACTCTCCATCGATCTCAATGGAATAGTGTGTTATTCTCCGGTTCCAGCCCCCGTTAATGGCGTGCATCCGAGGTGTATAAAAGAACCATCTGCATTACTCCCTTTCCCCCATTGAGATCAGACAAACAACCCCAGTCTCGCATCTCACCGATAGAGCTAACCTTCACCAGAATCCGCATCAGAATCCACCAACCGCGACAATGTCCTCTCCCGCTGATCCAGGACATCCCGAGCAGGACATGGCCCCGCTGGACCCGGTCGAGCCCCCGAGGCGCAAGGCCCGCTGCCACATCTGCCGGAAAACCCGCCCGCGCGCGTGGTACCGGTGCCCGGCGTGCAGCCAGACCTACCACGAGAGCTGCGCCCGGGGGCAGAGCGACGCCTGTGCGGCCTGCGGGGTCGCGTGGCCCGTCCTGCGTCCGCGCGAGGAGCAGCCCGTCCTGCCGGCCGGCCACGCCGCCTGCCAGATCTGCAAGCAACCGAACCCGCACCCAGGTCGCCGGTGCGCGACGTGCCGCAAGACCTGCCACAGTGCCTGTGCCCAGGCGCTCGGTCCGGCCTGCCCGGTCTGCGGGACCGCGTGGCCGGTCCCTGCTGCCCCCGACAGCGTCAGCCACTACGCCTACCGCGAAACCCCCGACGGGCGGTTCGAGTGCACCTTCAAGCTGACAGTGAACGGCGAGGACAATCGCCCCACCCACCTCTTCCCCTGCGGCAAATCCTACCAGCACCTGACCATGCTGCAGGCCCACTACCGCCAGGCCCACGGGCGATCCCTGGACTGCTGCCAGTGCCCCGTCTGCGCGAGCTGCCACCCCGGCATCGCGACCCTGCGCGCCCACCTGAATTACGCCCATGCCGCCGCCCTTGCGCCCCTGCGCCCGTGTCCCGTCTGCTCGGTCCACCGTGTGCCCGGCCGGCCGTGGTTGATGCATATGAATGAGCAGCATTTTCTGGGCCTGGCGGGCGCGGTCTGCACCCAGTGCGGGCTGCTGGTCGGGTCCTGGGAGGCGATGGACAGGCATTGGCAGGACGTGCATGAGGATCCTCCTGTGACTGTGTCTGAGAGTCCAGATGTCAATATGTCTGTGGAGGGAGAGGAGGAGGGGAGTGAGGATCTACCTATGGAGGATGAGGATGAGGATGAGGATGAGGATGAGGATGAGGATGAGGATGAGGAGGAGGATGAGGAGGAGGAGGAGGACGAGGAGGAGGTTTAGTTGGTTCGGTTTGGCTGTTTGGTAGAGCCCTACTAACTTTTACATTGTAAACGTAATCAATACAATTTGATACAATTGATCATGTGGGACGGGTTCCTATTTCCATTCATCTGTACAATTTCAAGGGGCAAGCAAGGGGTTAGGGTTACGCATCGCGTGGGCTGCCGACGAACCTTGTAGATCCTTAACCCTACTTGAGTTTACATTCTTTCAACGGCCACCAGGGCACCCTGCCCGAACTCATTGGCGGAAGACTCCTGCCTGGACCGTTGGCCCACTTAGGATGCATTCTTAGAGGTTAAGCAGTAACGAACATTAACTAGCAATGCAGCGTATAACAAGGAGCTGCCCCTGCCATGTGAGAAAAAAGTTTCTTTGTCTTCCCAGCTAGCCTTGCGGGTGAGTGTCAGAATATTTGCTTTAGATATTCTATTTTTCGCAGATATACTTCCGTTGGGTGGAATGATGACAGCGATGATGTACTGGATCTCGTTGCTGGCGGCGGCTTCGACAGCCCTAGCCAAGGCCACGACTACGACCTCGTTCGAGCTCTGCAATACTCAATACGCGTCCACGTCTTGCAGCACGGTCAGGACAGTCAACAGTGTTTCTACTGCCACAAGGTCGGCATCTCAACTGATTCTTGTCTTCATCACTTCCGGTGCTTGAGCTTAAGCTAACTGCCTCCAGTGTTGCCGTCCTCACGACCACGTCTACCCCCACCGTGACTTCAACCGCCGCCGCGAAGACCATCACGTCGGTGGTGACAGATACTGTCTCTGCAACCACCATCCTCGACCAGAGTACAAGCACATTCTCGACCACCATCACATCTACCATAACCCTAACGGTCCAAGACATCGTCACGGACACTGAAACCGTCACGAGTGACACAACAGTAATACCCCCTTGGAACCATCAGAGTCTTTCCAAACCTAACAATAAACAGGTCACCTCAACACCCACAACTACCGTGCCCGCGCCCGCCGGCTTCACGCCTGCCTCGGCACTGAGCCAATCCTCCGCCACCATCCAAGGCGTCAAGCAAACCGCCCTCGTCAAAGCCAACGACGCATCCACCCCCCAGGCAATCACCATCCACGCGGCCCAATCCACCGCGATCGTGGAAGCCGAACCCAGCTACGCCAGCGTCGTGACCTGCGTAGGCCTAGTCGAGGTCCTCTCCACCAGCACCGTGAACAAACCCGCCACGCAGACCCACACCGTGGTCGTCACCCCGTCCGCCAAAACCACGACATCAACCGCGCACATCACCACAAGTAACCATCCTTGCCCTCCCTTCCCCTCAGTCCTGGAAAGAAAATCCTGACACAGAAAAGCAATAACCCTCGTCCCCGTCCCCGCCTCCACAACCATAACCTTCACCACCAACTTCCTCCAATCCACCGCCATCGAAACCACCACCACCTCCACCGAGGTAACCCCTCCCCCCTCCCTTCACCCCATACTTCCCACACCCATGACCAATACTAAAACGAACAGACAACAACAAACACCGCAACGGTCCAAGCCCCCGCCCAAACCCAATACGCCGCCTGCGGCGCCGACAATCAGATCAGCACCGTCAACGGACGCAGCATCACCGAGGTGGTAGTCACGGGAAACTACGAGACCAACTCGGCGTCGACGCCGTACGACTGCTGCGTCGCGTGTATCGACCATTCGGCCCCGTGTGCCGGGTATCTGTCGGCGGAGGGGGCCGGATGCTACCTCCTGCTGCCGGGGGGTGCGAACAACGCCACGTGTAGTCCGTCGAATCGAGATACGGCGGCTGTGGAGCTGGGAGATGGGGTCGGGGGGTTCACGGTTGGGAATTCGGGGTGTGGGTCGTTTGGGGTGCGGGAGATCTCTTAGTGTTGGATTGTGCGTGAGGGAGGACGGGGTATGTTTGTTTTATCGAGATAGATGACACTCTAGTCTGTGTAAATGCTAGTCGGATAGAGTGAGAATGGAGCGGAACACTCCCCAAAATCGTGCGGATCGCTAGATATTAGATATTTGAGTATTCCGGCTGACTGGCATACCGTGCCCAAGGCATGAAGACTTGCCCTGTTTCTAAGTGCTCATTCGGTGAGATTTGATCTCTTGTCCCCACACCTTTCTTCCATCCACGCCATAGATATCCACATCCGCTCCAGCGGCACGCAGAAGATCAACGATCGCAATTTGTCCCCGATCAGCCGCTCTGGAAGCCAGCAAAGCGCCTGCGTTCTACTGCGGTCGACATCGACACCCTCGAGTGCAATCAGAAGCCTGACCACGGCTGGTAAGTAAGACTTGGAATACGTGGATCTGCCCCGGCGGCAAGCAGGAGTTCAACCACTGCCGCATGGCCATTGCTGGTCGCGTAGAACAAGGCTGCACACCCATACACATCCCGGTCATTGACCTCTACCCCGGCGCCCGCATCCAGTAAGAGCTTCACAATTTCGTCATTGCCCGTCTGCGCCAGATGGGACAGCACTGTTCGTCCCCAGCCGTCCCGGCCGGTGGGCCTGGCGCCTGCATCCAGCAGCATTTGCACCGCAGCAGCATTGCCCACCTTTGCGGGAAAGAGCAAGATGGAGGTTCCGGCATCGATCGTCGAAGGAACCGCGGCCCCCCGCTCGATCAGCTGGCGGACCAAGGCATAGTGCTGGTGGACGACCGCCGCCACCAGCGGCGTCCATCCCTCCTTGTCCCGCGACCCCACGTCCACCCGTCCCGTGCGGAGCAGTCGTTCCACGTTGTCGAAGTGGCCGTCTCGCGTCGCCAGAGTCAACGGGGTCGTGCCCTTCTGATCCGCCGGGTCGGCGTGCACTCGCCCGGACGCGAGCAGCTGGGCCACGACGCCGGCGCCCTCCCGCCGCACCGCCGCATGCAGAGGCGTCAGGCCGTGGATGTCCGCTGCATTCGGATCCGCCCGGCCATCGGCGAGCAGCAGGGCGACGACGGCCTCGCACGCGCCCCTCGCCGCCACAAACCGCGTGGTGTGGCCCTCCGCGTCCCGCGCCTGCGCGTCGACGCCCTCCCAGCCCAGCAGCATGTGCACGATCGCCGCCTGGCCCGCGCGCGCGGCCGCCAGGAGCGGCGTGTCTCCGCGCCGCGGACTGCGAGCGTTGACATCGACCCTGTCCACGGTGGTCAGCAGCAGGCGCGCCGGCTCCGTCTGCCCGTGCGCGATCGCCTCGTGCAGCGCCGCGGCCGCGTCCCCCTGCATGTACCGCGTCTCCGGCCGGTTCATGCTCGGCGTGTCGCGCATGATCGCGATCCACCGCCGCGCGGTGTCGCACTGGCCGCCCCGCGCCGCCCACCGCAGATTGAAGCTGCGCTCGTAGTCGGCGCTCAGCCGGTACAGGTACGGGTTGAGCCGGCGGTGGAGGTCGCGGCTGGTGCGCACCAGCGCGTTGATGTCGGCGCGGTAGGCTAGCTCGGCCACGATCATTTCGAGAATCTCCTGGGGGAGTTGGAGGAGCATGCTCCCGCTTCCTCTCTGTCTTTGCTTGGTTTGAAATCGAAAGTGTGTTGGTGGGATTGAGCTGGTGATTTGCATGGCGCACCGGTCCGGAGTACTCCGTGCTGCTTTCGAGCCGAAACACGACTGACTGACTTGTGTGACACGTCAACTGGTGCCTGAGGCGTTGACGTCGCACTAAGCCTTTCAAGGCAAAGTGGTAGTTAAGTAAAGTCGCTTATCCATAATGGTCTAGTGTGGAAGGCCTGGCTTAGAATGCAGGGTTGAAATATAGAAAGCGCGATACTTTTGAAAGCGGTGCCATTGAAGCGTAAACAGTCAGCCTGATACCTTACAGGAGTCTAGGAGAGAAACCCTGGTATACCATGGCATATATCTAGTCCCGATCTTCCGTCTGAACCCTCAAAGAATATAATAGGAATCGAGATTCTTTCCGAGCAAAATCAGCTAGCTTAGTATCTTAACATTCTTTCTGTCATCAAGCAACTGGGAAGAGAGCCTCCAGTTCCCGCTGTAACGTGTCCGGCGCTAGAGTCCGCCTGCGGCCAGAGGTTGCTGGTCTTTTGATTTCTCGCTGTGACCTATCCCGCGCGAGATTACGCGGACTCAGTCCTTGGTTGTTGCAGCTTTGTTATTCCAAAAGTTGGGTGTTGAATGGTGTAACTATAACATCTCCGCGCATTCATTGCGGTTGGCCGGACGAAACGCTCAGCTTCCGCCCACCGCAACGTCTACGGCGTCCAAGTTAGGGTTGCGGACTCTACGGAGTACTTTAGGCAGTGGCGGTACTGTGTCTTGAGTATGTACTGTCCTGTCCTGTACCGTACCTAGTAGATAAGCATGCAGTGTCACTATCTGGATCTGGTGACATCCCGTCATTTGCTGGACTGATCAGCCCCGATGTCAAGATCTAGCCCCTGCTTGATCCGTGCTTGGGTCTGGAATAAACGGTATTACACTGCAGGTGGCGAAGATTGAGGACTGTTTATGGCTTAGGGCTTAGTAGCGTCGGCCGCCCGCCCGCCACCGCGGCCGCCGTCGGCGAGAGAGTACTGTATGTACCTACATACATAGACATGCCTGCACTGGGCCCAAGCCTATCTTCAGGAAAACATGCTGACCTTGCCTCCTTCTCCGCAGTCCCACTCTAGTATCCGCCCTGCGAATTGTGCAATCCGCTGACCTCCGCATATCACATCATCAACCAGCCCGAAGAGTGCTATAAAGCCTGCTCATCGCTGTTCCTGACACCCTTCAACTAATCCATCCATTCAACGACCCAGAACATTACGTCTCTGCGGCACCTAGCATCCTTTTGCGTTCCAGAGATTGCACAGTCTACAAACATGGCACCAGCCCTCGACTCAAACACCCTCTTCCGCGTCGACGGCCTCGTCGCCGTCATCACCGGCGGCGGCAGCGGTGCGTTCCATGCCACCCTCCATCCCACAAAGACCCCCCCACTAACCACCGTGCCCCCAGGCCTCGGCCAAACCATGGCCCACGCGCTCGCCGCCAACGGCGCCCGCAGAGTCTACATCCTGGGCCGCCGCGAGGACGCCCTCACCACGACCGCCGCCGCGTATCCCGGGATCATCGTCCCGCACCCCGCAGACGTGACCTGCAAGCCCGCCCTGCAGGCGGCGGTGGACCGCATCGCGTCCGAGACCGGCTACGTGAACCTGGTCGTCGCCAACGCCGGCACGATCGGCCCGGCCGTGCGCTTCAGCCCGACCGCCTCGCTGGCGGACCTGCGGCAGACGCTGTTCACCGACTTCTCCATGGAGGGGATGACCGATGCCTTAGGACTGAACATCACCGCGGCGTTCTTCACGATGACTGCTTTTTTGGGGTTGCTGGATGCCGGGAACACGCGTGCGTTGCAGGGCGGGTACGGCAAGCCCCTGCAGGAGGGCAGTGCGGTCCCCGCGATCCAGAGCCAGGTTATCTTCACGACCAGTATCTCGGCCTTCAGTCGGCATTGGACCTCGTCGCCGCCGTATTTGGCGAGTAAGGTCGCCGTCATGCAGATTGCGAAGCAGGCGAGTACGCAGCTGGCGCGGTTTGGGGTTCGGGTTAATGCGCTGGCGCCGGGGAGTAGGTCTTCTTGTTCCTTTGCGTCTTACACCTTTTTTGATTTTGTTTTTTGATCTTGTTGTTTTCCGTGGTGGGGTGTTATTTAGTCGGGGGTGAATTTGCGTGTACTGATGTGCTGTGTGCATTTGTTCTGCGTGCTGACCACAGACGCCAGTTTATCCCTCCGAGTTGGCGGCGGGCTTGATCAACACCCGCAACCCCGAGGACGAGCCCGTCGAGGATCAACGGTTTATCCCGGCGCGACGGTTTGGCGGGGACGAGGAGATGGCCGGTGCGATCCTGTATCTGGCCAGTCGGGCGGGGAGTTATTCCAACGGGTCGACTCTGGTGACGGATGGGGGGAGGCTGTCGGTGATGCAGGCGACGTATTAGGGTTGTGCGGGAGATGAATGCAGGCTAAGGGGGCTCGGGCTAAGGTGTGGACTAGTTCGAGTTGCTTTGTTACGATGAGAATGATATCTATTGCTCTGCCTGGCTATAGGCATTGCACTGGCTTGAGAATGGGCCTAGATTATGTTGAAGGACCGTAAAATGTAATAGGGCAGGATTGTCTATACAAACTATTGGAATATTGGTGACGCATGACAACTTATATGGTCTCACACGGAACCGTCCGCAACAAACCCACTGGAGACAAAGTCAAACAACCGAACAGCCCCCGCCCCACCGACCTTCTAGTTTTCTTAGAGTAGTCCGCAGCTGTGCATCCGCCGTCGTCCCGTGATCATCCACATCATGAAGATGCCTCAACGCCGCGCGGATAATATACATGCAGCTTGGAGGGAGATGGTCGATCTGACTATCCGGCAGATGCTCCCGGGTGGCCGCAATGTCCACCACCATTTTGGTGACCGTGTCCAATGCTAAGTGAGAAACAGCCGACTGGGTGTCATCTGAGGAGGTCCCGACGCACCTTGCGAGAAGATGAGTATGGAGAAGGAACAACGCACTGTCCGTTGCACTGTTAGCATTTGGGCTGAAATTCTCAGTCGGAGTGGGAGCGGAGGACGCACCGGATCGTCAGCGCAATCGCCCCGCAGAACTCCCCCCACGACCCGCCTCCGTTCTGCTGCATCAGCGTAGCCAGAAAGGACTGCAGTGTTCGGTCACATTCGACAAGGCGTGCCCGCTGGCGATCCACATCCGCCGAGCATAACCCCCGCAGTACGTCCTCCAGCAGCCATGCGGCTTGCGCGGCACGCCCGAAGCCGCCAATCTCAGGGGCGTCCAAGGCATGGACGGCAACACTGGACGCAAGTACCACGGTCGGGCTGTCTTGATCGAGGGTGTGGGACTCACGCGGAAGATGGACGTCCCCGGCTGGCATCACGGACGCCAGTGGTTGATTCAGTACGGCTAGTTCGCAAAGAAATGTTCTGTTGGGGTCAGCATTGGTCTTCGAGTAGTGTGTGGGGGCGTTCCGTACCGCTCACATATTCGGATCCCCCACCAGGTATTGTTTTCCTCTTGCTCCGCGAGCCAGTCCGTGCGAGTGGTGCTTGTACATACACAGGGGGTGGACCGTATCCCCGCTGCATACGCCATACGAGCGTACGTACCGATCGTCACGAACGCCCGTTCCGGATACCCGAGGGCGTACTCGTAGACCGCTAGGAGCACGCCAGCCTGAATGAGGTGCGTCGTGAGTGGAAGAAGGGCATGCGCTTGGGCCATCAGGGATTTGGTGGCGACGTAGAGTGTCATCTTTTCCGCAGTATGGTGGGGTCGCTGTGGGCTTAATTGTCCGAGCGGGTCTGCGGACTTGGTGAGGAGCCCCATGCATAGTAAGAGTAGGGCAAAGGCGGGCTGCGGATCGGCCCCGAAAGACAGGAGACGGGCGTGGAATCTTGGTCGCGAGATGATGGGAACAAATGCGTGGATCCCTTGGAAATAGCGGACGCTGATTTCGTCCAGATACAATCCTGTTGTTTCGAGGAGTCGTTGTGTCTCTGTGCAAAGTCTGGACGCAGAGGTTGGAGTCTGCCCGTTGGCCGGGAGGTGGAGGCTGGACGCGAGGCTGGCGAAGAGGATAGGTGGTGAGACCTGTTTGGCAGTGCTAACTGAGTCAACGCCATAACTTCTCCGGACGCTACGTGGCGACTGGGTTAAGGAAGAGTGACGCAGATTTACATCTGGTGTATGCGGCGGAAGGTTAGGGCTGGTGTTCTGGTACCGACAGACCAGGCCTCGGCTATTGAACAGTGCACAGCGCGTCAGTCATTCATGCCTTCGGATGTAGCAGGAGCGGAGCGGAATCATACTGAGCGCAATAGCCACAGCACGGCAGTGACTTGTCGCATCGCTTCTTCCGAGCCTTACAGGTGGCACATACGCTGGCCGCCTTGGAGATACTAGCTGCCACCATTTTCACTTGGAGTGAGTGTGATAAGTGATTTAGCAATGCTGGGTGTGCTGGGTGTGCTGGGTATACGGGGCTACCGATCAAGGTCGGGTCACGGGATGGCGGCTTTCGCTGTCAGCGTCGGCCGCCGCTTATCCGAGTACAGTCTAGTTTGCACTCGGATTAGAAATCATACAAATGCTGACTAGAGCAGAAACAGGTCTGGTAATGCGGACTAGCAGAAACAGGTTCGGCTTAGATATTGCGTGGTGAGTGGCCTGCGTGGAGTCTGTTCTCCAGACATTATGCCCACACAGTAGCGGGTTCCCACAGTGCAGCGTGGGGAAGATACTGCAGACAACGATTCAATCCACCCAATCGCTACACAAACCGCAAGGTATTCTCATTAAAAAGGTATCATAGTAGAAGAGGAAAGATAAGAAGAAGGGGAAGGAGAAGCAGTAGGGGAAGCAGGCAAAGTTTGTTCTCGTGAACTCAATGCACTTGATAAGGCCGCTCAAGCTCAATATTCAACACACCCTGACGCTGAGTGGGGATCCCCGGTAGTCATTATCGTTCCTCTTATTCGGGCCAGAGATCTAAACATCCAAGGGTTTCTTTCTGACGGCTGCTTTCGCCACCATGCATTTTCACGCTATCCTAGCCGTAGCCTAGTAGAATGGATATAACCGTTCCAAGCGCTGCAGAGTGTCCCTGGCCGCGGCCTTCCATTCTGTCTCTCGGAAATCATACGGCCAGCCGTACTGCTCCTGCAGGACTTTTCTTATCATCGGGTACTGCCCACATCCGGATTAGCAAAAGGTCTCTTCATTAAGAACAAGGCATGACACGAAGAATAGATGAGAGCTACATACCACTTTCCCATAATGTACATCATAGAAGCGGCCACGGCCCTCTTGACCCCCAGGGATAATCTCCAGGGATCTGAGCTTGTTCACATACTCCGCCAGAAATGTCGGTGCATGATGGGAAGGGAGGCTTCGGAAGATGAAATTGCCGTCCTCATCTTCTAGTTCTAGTTCTTCCCAATCCGGTGCTCGGATTGTATCTAAAATGGTGAGCAGGTACTTATGCTCCTGGGTGCGGGATCCAAAGGAAAACATAGCGCTGAGGAAGCTCAGCATGACACATACTTTCTTCTGTATCAAGGATAATGTGAATCCCTTCATCATCCGCGCTGGCGAGAGCGATCTCGTGCGGGAGAAGGAAGTTGGTTCGCGGCTGGTCGTAGATCCAGCGACCTGGATCGCGACCGTCTCGAATTTGTCGGTCGTCGATGTACGCGAATGCTGTGGACAACGGCTTAAAGGGAAGATAAGCCGCGATACCGATGGAGACCGGATAGGGTAGTCGTCGCATTAAGGAGATCACCTTAGGACTTAGATCGAGCTCTTCGCAGAGAGCTTCGTTGATAGAGTGGCCTTCGGGTGGGGGCCAGACAAGTTCTTCCGTGGCATCCGCACGATTGTTCATGTAGCCAAGTTGGACATAAATGCGGTAAATGTCGCTGACAAGGCCAACAATTGTGTCCTCGTTGTATGGGATTTTTGCAACGCGGTATTCCTCTCCCATTACGTCTTCTTGGCCCGGCTGCCCCGGGACGCTAGGGGCAGAAGACATTCCGGGAGGAAGTGGTCTGATAAGGCTGGTGATCTCTGGCTCCGAGGATGTAGGGTGATGACGGCGGCTCAAGAGGAATGAAATGAGAGCTATGACAAAAGCTGAAACAAATATTTGCATGCAAGTGCCGACTGAGACGGCGCAGACTATCGAACAGAAGCGCATTGGAACCAACATCGGTATCAACCGCTGCAAGGAGAGATTTGTTCGACGGGCACTTGGGAAACTGGGAATCCCTTGGAATGTCCAAAGAGGGGGACAGGGTCTTCCAGCTCCTTCCCAGGGGCACAGGAATGCTCACTTAGCGTACATTTTAGTGTGAATACATTCAGGATTGTAGGTCACACAAGTGCAAGAAGGTCCGGTCCGTGTGAGAGGGGCCGTGTGAGAGGGGGTGGGTGGTCACATCACCGCTATCCGTTGCTGGCTCGGTGTTTCAGGTACAATACAGTATAGTTTCGGTATTGTACAATACGTTTTTGTATTACCCTTCTAAACAGCAACACAATAGTAGTAGTCCGGCCAGAGACCACTACAGTCCGATCCTACCGCTGGATTCCACTCAACAAATTCAACCTGTGTGATTCCATGTTCCACCGCAATTGCCCAGCATCCATCCCCGGACTGCGCCTCATAGAACTCGATGCAACCGGTGACCATGCCCGTTTGGGTGGGTGTTGGGGTGGTGACCTCACCGGTCGTCGTCGTCGTCGTTGTGGCGGTGGCTGTGATGCTACTGCTTATGCTCGCGAGGGGAATCCCCTCAACACAGTAGCTATAGCCCGGCCATAAATTACTGCAAGACGAATCGATGTATGTGTTCAGAGCGATGAACTCGGCCTGACTGAGCCCGTACTTAGACTCGATACTGTCGCAGCCGTCGCCGGCCTGCGCTTCGTAGTATTGGTAGCACTCGGGCGTAGTGCCGGTGACGGTCTCGCTGGGGGGAGTGACAAAACTCGCCGTGGTGGAAGTGGTAGCTGTCGATGTCGTTGTTGTGACATAGGTTCCATTAACAGGCGCGACGCTGGAGAAGATTACCGAGATGAGTGACTTATCCCAAAGAAGCCGACTAGTAGGGCTTTGAGGGATGGGAAGAAGGGGGTCCACCTACCAATAATCATCACCTGCAAGCAAGTTGCCGCAAGTAGCGTTGATCGAAGGGTTTAACACTGTTTACTAGAATGAGTGTCAAGCTTTCAGATCTTCGAGGTTTTCAACGTACACTTGAACTCGTCTAGTGTTAGACTGTACGCTTCGCAGATTAAAGCACAATCATCACCACTTGCAACCGTATAGTATAGGCCGCACTCAGCAGTGGTACCAGAAGGAACAGGACTTGTCGGGGTTGCTGCTGTGGTATATATCGTTTGCACCGGGGCAGTTGCCAAAGGCACAACATAAGCACCACCAGGAGGACTAAGATGCAAGTTAGTCATGATATGAAGCAGGATATATATCAGACTCACCCGGAGCACACTGTATCTCCGTTCGCCATAATGTTCAGTCCGATGTATGGGTTCCAGGTCAGGAACTGCGTAAGTGTAAAATTCGCATACCGCGCAACCCACTCGTCAACGTTAATGATATTATTGTCAATCTCAACTGTAGTGATTGGGCAGGACAAGGGGGCGCAGATGGTCCGGTTGATGAGTGTGATGCAGTTCAGATCGTTGTTGAGGTTCATCAATCCCGCCGAAGGCACTTGAAAGTATACAGCAGCATCTTGACATGTCATATTCATGGATCCAGTGACGTTCAATGTTTGAGGACAGACATCGGTGACTGGACCAGGATTGGTATCGAATATGGTATCACTGGCCTGTGTCAGCAAGGACATGGCACATTGAGGCGTCGTATCTCAGACATACGCAGCTTCATATGCGGAATAATCGTTAGCAGGGCTTATTTTCAAGTTGCTCCACCCACAGTTTGCCTGCATATTAGTCCAAATTTGTGCGGTAAGGTTACTGTTGTCATGTCAGCCTAGGTCGCACATCGCAAAGAATGATGGCCATACTCCCAGACATCTCCCCAGGAGGATTCCAACCCGTGTCTAAATTTCTGCCTGTAGATCACTTAGTTACACCTCTTGCAAGGCGAATGGTCAAGAAAACCTACAAGAAGCAGGAAGAGCACTGAATCTCCAATGGATACTCATCATATTCCAAGGGCTCATACCAGCCGTAGTTGTCGTCATCGATAGGATCAGGTCGGGTTAGGTAGTAGTCTAAGGCTTCCATCTTCCCTATCCCAGCAATGCTGCTTGCATTCTCGAATGTAAAGTCAAAGGGACTGAGACACGTGCCATCTACGTCCACCACGTAGTTCCAGTGGCCCTGTGACGCATCATAGTAGCACTTATTTGTGTAGGTAGGCCAAGTGGCTTCATCCAGGATTATCAGCTCAGTGATATTCCAACTAATCCACAACGACATTCATTAGCTCGCCTGCGCGCGAAGACTCACAAATAAAGGCTTACCTGGCTTCCACGTCAAGGCAGAACTCGTCTGTGCTCTCATCGGCCAAGCAGATGAGATCGTATTTGTATTCGAAATGGCTCATGAAGTATGGAAAGGTCCAGTTTTGGTTATCCACAATGAAGGTGTCTTCGCAATTGGTGTTTATAGCCGTAGCTAAATCTGCCAAAGATGACTTGCATTCTGCAGTACACAAGTCGTTCATCCACGAAGAATTCCAATCTAACAGTATCAATGACTAAAAAGACTTTCAAATTGACACGCTCGGAACACTGACTGACGGATTGAATAGGATATGTGACATATTGGATAACGTTCTCCGGGCAGTCGATGGTGGTGTTGAACGCAGCGTCACAGGCATCGGTGATGTTGGACGAGAAAAGCTGCTTTTGCGCACCGTTGTATAGCGTAGTGGCAAAGGACAGCTGTCCGAAGCCAAGTAGAGAGAAGTACAGCAACAATAAGTTCATTGTTGCCAACTTCGGCATATGCACGAGGATGAAAACGAGACGGGGAGTCATCTCAATTACAGGAAACCCAGGTTATCTCATGACTTCTGTCTGTCTAATATGCTGGTTCATCCGTATTGTTTGTCCTGTTCGGCCGTTACGCAGTCGACGGGCGCCAAGAAGTAAATTACCCATCAGTACTAAGATATGACAGGATTCTGCCGCCTCCTGCTTAGTATTAGCTCTTACCGCCTCTAACCGGTGGATATAGCAAGCCGCAACTTTATATATAATATAGAGATTTATATTTTTATTAGATTATAAGTTTTTATATATATTAAGAATTTAAAATTAGCTATATAAATATTAATATTACTATTTAAAATATAGAGACTGCTATAGATTTTATAAATATATTTAAATAATTTTTTTATTTTTAAAAAATATACCGATAAATATTATTATACCGCTAGAATATTTAAAAATATCTAATATAATATTAAAAAATATAGACTATATAAATAATACGCCCGAAGATAAAATATATATTATATAATTTAATACCGGTAATAAGAAATTTATAGATATATTATTTATTTTTTTTCTACTTTTTAAAAATATTTAATAGAAAAATAAAACTAGATATTTTAGAAATATATAATTAAAAATATTTTAATAATATATAATACTACTATTTTAATCTAAAAAAATATTTCCAGGCCTATTAAAAATTATAAAAACTATATTATATAAAAAAAATAATTTAATTAAATCGACTATTAGTTTACTATTATAATATTAAAATCTTTTTTTAGAAAATATTTTATAAATCTATTAAAAAATTATTATATAAATAAAATCTTTAATCGGATCTAATACCTTATTTATAATAAATATTTTAATAGTATAAAAAAATAATTTTTTATTAGTTATTTATATTACTAATATTATATAGTAGACTAGTTAAATTTATTAATATATATTATCTATACTATTATATAAGAAAATATCAACATTCGGTTTAAAAAAATATAGCGGTCTTAGTTTTGGTCCGTTTTAAATAATTTTTTTTATTAGATTAAAAAAAATCGCAATTTTAATTTATATAATTTTTATTACGTAATTCCGCCAACTGGTAGAGATATCTAATTTAATTACTTTTTTCTATTTTTTAATTCTAACGGGCTTATTTACGGGCCGTTTTTACTAAAAAAAAATAGTATATAGATAAAATAGTTAAATATTTTTAGAAAAATATCCGGCCTAGTTTAGACTAGCGCCTAATTTTTAAGAATTTTTTAAAAATTTTTTCTATATAAAATTAAGGTTTATTAGCGCCGGGAAGGTGCTTAGTCAGTATTCTACTAAAATTTCTAAAAATTAAATATTAATTAAAACTATTGCCGAAAGCGGTAATCGATATAAAAAAAATTAAAAAAAATCTAAAAAATATAGTTAGCTGATTTCCTAATTAGGAAAGTACTAAAAAAGCTAAGTATTATTTTCTACTATATCTTAGACTAAAAATTAGTTAAAAATTAGTTAAAAAATAATTAAAAAATATAAGAAAAATAAATTTTTAATAGCCTAAAAAGAAAATAGTCTAAAAAGTTAAAAATAGTTTAAATAAACTAAAATATTTAAAAAAACTAGATAAAACTAAATAAACTAAATAAACTAAATAAACTAAATAAACTAA
>KZ825468.1:434796-561866 GCA_003184685.1 Aspergillus indologenus CBS 114.80 | reverse complement strand
AACCAGGCCGGTGGAGCTGGAGCCAACCCGGCGAATTTCATCCACCCCAATGTCTACCATATATTCCAAGCTTCCGCCGAGAAATACAGCCGTTGCAACATCGCAATCTTCGCGTTGGCCCGAGCCCCATCAAGTTCCACGTGGACATCGATTTCGGATAATGTCTGAGCTTTTTGCAACGATACAACATGCGGATTTGTCAGCTCTATGGTTGATGCTCATAGCTGCGACGCGGATTCCACTCAGCCATCTACAAATACAGGATTCAGACAATGGTGGCCTTGCTATTCCTCGGCAGTGCATGTTTGTTTATCACATTATGAAGGTGGACCCAAGTGCTACTCCAACATCCTATCCGGAGTGCAAGGTAGATACTGTTAAGGAACAGCATGTGCCGTCCCGGCTGTTCGTCCATTTGCCCTGTGTTTGGTTTTGATTAGACTTGTCGGTCAAGGAACAATCATACCCTACACCGCTTCATATGGCTAGATCCTGTTCATACGGTCTGAAAACCAAGCATCTTGGCCTTCATGTCTGTTATTCTCACTAGGGAATAACTGCCTTCCGAGCCTTTTGAGATTTATCCAAAAATCTCCGCCTTCTTGATTCCAAGTTGTTTCAAAAGGCCAATCTCACACTAGCTTCGTGCTACAGTGTGATACCTTAACCTGGCCGGCGCTTTTCTCTTTTATCATTACGGTATACAGCCCGGTGGCAGATATCGGCAAAGCACATAGCGCCAAATGGCGCAAGAAGCCTACGTCTACCATACTTGTCTGCAGCCAAATAAAAGACTCCGACAATCACACAAGGTCAGCAAAAATAGATTGAATAAGCAGATGAGAGATGCTCTGCTTACAGATAAGCGACGGGGTTCTCATCCTAACTCAATACTCATGGAAAGGGATATTAAAGTTATGAAAAATTCCCTCGATGAGCATAAACTTCAGAGGAACCGAAAGGTCTGTGTTTATAGTCATCCTCTACCTACAGAAACAGTTCCGGACTATATACAGAGTCAGGAAGCCCCGGCTACTTCACTCAAAGGCATCCGACCGTGGCCGTTTGGTAGTACAGACGAAGCTGCGGATACTGAATCGATGCATAAATCTTTGCATAATGACAAAGTCCCTAAAGGTTCTGGCCTACCCCTAACAGGTTCTGAACCTAATAGCGTAACCACAGAAGCTTAAAGGCTCTTTACAAGCTCAACCTCACTCAAGCCTGGAACCCAGTGCCTACCAATCCCCTATCTAAGGGCTCGCCTAAAGACAACAGGGTCAGACTCCGGGAACCGAAGATCAAAAGCATAACCTTACGCCATAGCTACTTCTTTCGGCCCTCGGCTCGGATATTGTGCTCTCTACAGCACTGATAAATGCTATCATTCCTTGGACCGACACCTCGAGATCCCGGCACCGGATGCCAATCCATGCAGTTTGTGGTGCTGTTTATCTTATCTATCTATTATCTCTCTTGGATTTGAATGACAAGATGCTCCAGCCAAATTGCAGAAATGGCGCTACTTGCCTGGCCAACCATGCCAGAAGATCAAGCGAGCTGCCGAGGCAGCTGTTAAGATCAAACGCTCTGCTGATGCTCGTGCAGAGGCTATGACAGCACTCGATAATAAGTCGTGTCCCAGTGTGGTATATTGAAATGACTGTTACCTTGGTCACGGCCCCTGCTCTTCTAGGACCTGAAAGACATTCATACGTTTCTTTTCTTTCTCAATTCTTTCATTGCTATTACTCCGCTTCTATCTGGACTTTAGATTGATTTATACTATCGGCCGTCAGGATGTGTTGCATGGAGATACACATCTACTCCTGCACCCATATTTGGGCCCTTAAAGAGCCCTGTCCCTATCACCAGATACCAAATCCCCAGGAACTACCTGCTAGAAACGTGACGATTGCAAGTTACTGTCTGACTTGTCGTGACCCCCTAATTAAGTACATCTTTTCCGAGCAAAGAATGCTCTTTACTATCCAATTGATGGAATTCATCCTTGGCATGTCCTATCACGACCCAGGTTTCACTGACAGCGTGACACGCTTTTACGCCAGGGGGGATCATGGTTGCTGGATGCAGCCGGGATACCTCCGACCATGAAGCCTCAAGTATCAGTAGAAGGAAGTACAATTCTTGGCGGTATGCCTGCCACGACTATGCGAGCTTTCGTTGTACCCACCGGCAACAATCTCTATGATTCAAGAACGTGGCATTGGCCGTCCCAGTCCTAATGTGATCTTGCGGAGGACCTCCCCGGCCGAGGCGGCCAGCTTGCCAAAGAGGCGCCACTCCATTGTCTGGTTATGCTTGATCTGTGTACTTTTGTGGAACAGTACAAGTATATTGTCACTGACACCGGGATCTATGCTATTCCGTAATAGTTGCGACATTACTGATCGCTATACGCTTTTCTGGTGTGTTGGAGAAGAATAAGGTAAGATGCTAATGCAGCGGGCAAGGAATATCTCATCCACCACCTTTACATCGGAGGTTTTGTTCTTTGGACTTCTTTTAAGGCTGACGGAAACTTCAGCGGAGTCTTATCCAGTATAATACCACCGTCGTTATGGTCGATATTCTCAGGCCGGATGGTCCGGTTACTGTCCAGGGTCTCAGCGATTATCAGACAAGTTTCCTGTTGTTGGAGCAGACGAGCCTGTGGGATATGGTGGTATCCTTTTTCTATCAATGTGCTGCATTACATTGTACGAAATTTTACTCCGCTCCGTGAAGTGGGCGTATTAATGACAGTGCTAGGGCTTCAAAGTATGAGTTCCTGTACGAGTTGCTGCTCGATGAGAGGGAAAACCAGACCAACGCCTGTATTCTGAGGCCGATGCCAACATTGTGTTCAATTTACAATCAATTCTCCATCTTTCCAGATCTATTGTTCTGCTGAGCTTCGAACAGTCCGGGCGTATACAACAGCGTTGTGTTTGCATTATAGTGAGAAAAGCGCAGGAGATTGCAGCGCGATGCAGTCCGGCAGGCAAGTCAAGGATAAGGGCCAATTCAGAAAGGTTACAGAGTCGTTGTGGCCTTCCGGGGTGTGTCAAGTGTGTCTTTAAGTTACGCAGACTCCACAGTCTAAGCGAATTATCCGCCGATCCAGTCACCAGGATAGTCTCGGCAGTAAGGTTAGATGCAATGGCGTTTCTTTTGTTCAGTTCGACCCCGATCGGCCTCTAGTCGATTCCCGGCGTGGGGTTTGGGAAAGTCAAATTATGCTCGGACATAGTGGCGCGGATGTTGATGACTCGAATTCGCGCACCACGCGTTTGGCAGCAAATTCTTTCCTAGAATGTCCAATATTCTGGTTTGCTCTAATAATCTCAGCAAGCTTTCAAGTGAGATTATCTTTACTGGATTAGCCACCGGAACCTCTTCAAACATTTTGATCAGCTTGCGCTAAATGTAACCGATTTTAGCAGCTTTGACAGTAATATTCTTACAACCAGTCATGGTGTGGAAGAAAACGTCAGTCGGGGTCAACCCACACAAATGACTCAACAATATGACGAGGCTTGAGAGAATACTAGTACCTGGTGATTGTCACCACCTCGGTGGTACTGCTTTATTTGAAGTATACACAGTCTACCGTACCGGGCGACCTTCCTCGTCTCCCTCGTCACCTCCATCTCCTTCGCATGAATCAACTTCTTCTTCATATCTTAACGTCATGTTTCTTCCTGCGCCTGCAGCGTATGAGTAGATGACAGTCGTCCTTTGTGAACTATGGCCAAGTCTGCTATTTTAAACCGAAAGCAATGCGCTTTCCCTCGGAGGGCTATTGTTGTGCTTGATAGTTGGCCTCTTTTCTTGTGCCGCACAGCCTCCCCACTGATGACAGCTGCGAGACAGGTGTAAGATGGATGGATTCTGCTAGATGAGGCTATCGGCGGAACTAGCTAAGGACCACCGCAGTGGGCGGTGGGCGGCAGTTTGGGCCGTCACCCTGTCACTACCGCTACTCCTCCTCCTTCCCGAGTCCTTCCCAGCTCCAGCTGCTGCAATGCACCAACTACAAATTGTA
Source organism: Aspergillus indologenus CBS 114.80 (assembly GCA_003184685.1). NCBI lineage: Eukaryota > Fungi > Ascomycota > Eurotiomycetes > Eurotiales > Aspergillaceae > Aspergillus > Aspergillus indologenus. Next base: position 557,818 of record KZ825468.1, on the reverse strand, counting down.
ACAGAGACTCCGATGTCTCACTTCTGGCTTCTATTCACAAATCTTACTACTAATATATCAATCTCTCATTTCATCCCTCCGTCTTGTTCTCCAACAACACGTATTCTACTCAACTAATCAGACACCTCTCTCGCAGCTGTCATTACTTTGTGCAAGGCGATTCCAAGTAAAGAATCGCGAAGCTAGGAAGCTCTATCTAGCCTTGGAAGTTTTTTTGAAAACGCGTTTGATCGATAGTGCTTTAAAGGGCATGAAGACAACCACCACCAGAAATTGCAGGAAGACATTAGAGGTGCCGCTTAAAGGCCTTTTTCAACAACCTCCTATCTGCTGTCAGATTCACCGTTCATCAGCGCAAGCGGTGTTTCCAGTCTCAATGGATTGGTGGCATTGGAAATAATGTGATTGATCCTCCCCGCACCGGAACCTCACTATGGATCTGAATATATTTATTAATAGAATGTTTAAATCCTTCCCTGCAATAATGCCTATCATCCCGATCGCAGACGCTTTATACCTCCTGTCCTCTATCCAGGAATATATCAGCAATCTCCAAGATATACCTGGTCTACATGCGAGCCCTGCACCGGTGCAGGGTATATAATATTGGCCGTGGATGACAGCTCCACTTGCATTGAATGTCATGCTACCAGGGTACGGAGCAGAGGAATCCTGTTGTCTAAAAGGCTACGCAACCCGCAGTCGGCTGGATTTCGTGTTTTGGGTATATTTCTACTAGGTCTTGTTATGAGTGTAAGTACTGTCCATCCCTTTTTTCCAGAAGACTACCCTGAATAGTGCAAGTCTCACATAAGCAAGACAGACAAATTGGGCATTGCACCAGCTACACACCCTGACTCGCGCCGGAGCCGAGCAGTTTTATAGCACGGCTACCTGGGTACAACTGCTGGAAAGACACTAAAGTTGACGAAGCTAGATATCTTCAAGAATGGAAAGCCAGGCGCCTGCAGATGAATCAGATATCGCCGGTTGATGAGATCTAGTAGTATAATCAATTGATAGACTGATCTGGACACAAGCTGCACCCGATTAAGTTTTGCCTGATGGTTCTCCAAAAAAGAGAAGAACGTCGTCCCATGGCACGTCCTTCCCTCTCCCATACCACCCTCACCCACAGCCTAACCGACTTCGAGCGCCTTCAAGGCCCTCAGACTCTGCAAGCGCATACGTGCAACATGGATGGGTTTTGTGATTGATTGATTAAAGCCTTCTACCCGACGAATTTGATGCGGAACGGTTCTGGGGGGATATAGCCGGCACAGAGGCGGGAGGCTTCAACATCTGTAGACATGTCTTCTCTTCGTTGCCGGCAGGCACATCCCAGGTAGGCAGTGGTTTATACGCAGGGGGTATGCCACCATTGAACGTGTAGTCTTTGTCACTTTTTCCTGTGCTTTCCTTCTTCATGCGCTTGATAGGATTGAACTGTTCATTAAGGGAGGGTCGCTCTGAGATTGGGCGTGGCTTCTTTGCACCGAAGAAAGCGGACGGGCTAGTGGCCCGCGAGGCAGAGCGTCCACGAGCAAATGGAGATGAGATGGTGGAGGTGCCGGGTGTGAACGTGTTCGCTGCAGGGTTCGGCTTGAACTCCATAGCTCGTGACTGCGGCGTTCTATATACATGAACTTCTGCCTCAGGACGAGGCTCATTTGCTATTGGGTTATTTTAATTTCTTATTGCTTCAAAACATATGGTCAGCTTCAGTCCACTTTGCGAGCCAATTGAAAGCCTGTAAGTAGCTAAATAAGCCAAACGCACTTTTTTGAATAGTATGCACGTGGAAACATGTCCAAATCATGTAACAAGCATTGATCGGTCGACCAAGACCGGTGGTGTCCAGCCTCAGCCAGCGCATCCATTGTTGATCAAGGAGCAAGACTGCGAGAGGGGAGCTGCAGCAGGATTTCATGATCTTCCTCTCTCCTCTGACTCGGAGTCGCACTAGACCGTGTTGTCAAAGCAAGTTGTTCCAAAAAGAAAAGCTGAACTGGGGAAGCGGAGGGTGAGATTTGGATTCAATCTATCGGCGATTTGAGGCTTCAGGGTAGGCTCTGGAACGTTTTTTCTTGATTTTCTTGGTGATTGGGTTGGTTGATGGAACTAGCTACGTAAACAAGTAGGAAAAGGCCTTTGGAATCACGTGCCGGATTAGCGACGCTGACACAATCCAAGCCAGGTTCTACTGACATAAGGAGCCCGTGGAACCAGCCCGCCTGGTGTGGATAGCTATGAAAGTGCTCCGTTAAAGCCAGAACTTACCAGTACGCCTAAGTACACTCTAATGACCGAAACGACGTATATCCCTCGTGGATATATAGAATGGTGACGGTTCCCCTGTCGTCCCGGTCCTGGTTCCCCTGTATTTACCGTTTTGGTTGCACCATCCCCGTGACTCCATGGGCTGACTGTTTCTCGATTTACACAGGGTCTTCGGCGCTGATACCCATTGCTTGTGGTCTCGTTGATCCTTCATTTTCCTCTGTGGCCTTGGGCACACTGGCGTGGTTAAATTGCCCAAGCAAGGAAAAGAAAATCAAATAATCCTACAAACCGTCGTTCAAATGGCCTCTCTCGAGCTGTTGTATCAAGAAACACGTCGACGCCAACTTGTTCCTATGGCGGTGGGGAACGAGGTCGCGATGGTGCTAAGCCGGCTGATCCTGGCAACAATGGTCGACCTTTATAAATATACTTCTATATCAAGCACGTCGGTTCTTGTACAAAATGACGATATGCCGACCCGGCTGACTCAGGCGGCCCAAATACCGTGGACCCCCCGGCTTGCTCTTCCATATAAGTTTGAATTGGAAGCACGTGGGCTCGGATCTTTAGCAAAACAGGGGCCAAAAAAGCCGATGCGGTAACAGCCGGAATCGATGACAGTTTGAATGAAGTGTCTGCCAGCAAAACAATTTGTTGAACTGGAAGTGCCGCTGCATGTGCGATATGTGACTTGATGTCACGAAAAGCTTAATCAAAATCAGCGGATGTTGAGGCTGTTTTCAATTCTGTCCCTCCTGTTTATGAGGTCCCCCTCCCTCGGTCGTTTGATGAAGCCTTTTGTAGCAAGATGCCTCCCCATCATGGCGGTCCTCCCTTTCTCGGTGGCGAGACTTTCCTTCCCACCGGTGAGGCAGGAATACACTAAGTAAAGGATGAGTCTTTGTGCGCAGTCCTGGGCAGGTGTATGAGCACGCCGCGGATCCAAGGGAGGGGCCATCTCAATAGGCACACTTCTTAAGGGGGTCCCTCGCCTCTCCTAATTAGCTGGGGCAGCTCGCGGCTTTGAGCCCGTGTGTTCTCCCACTCAGCCAGATAGCACTGGAAGATGCACTATAACTCCTCTATTCCGTAGCTAGTCCCTGCCAATTATCCAAGCTTTTTATATCGCGGCTTAAGGTTATTTGACGTAGCGGCACAGTTTTGGTAGATCGCCAGACCTTCGGAAATGTACAGAATACTGTAAGTTCCCAAAACCAGCCCCGCAGAAAGCACGTTTATTTAATCAGAGGATTCGGTAATAAACATCCCTATGATTCATCTCTGTAAAGCAATATTGCAGCTTGGTCAATATTGATCTGCCTATCCAGATAGTACAAGTCAACTTATAGTTAATATGTCTTTCCATCTCTCAGCGCCAGTTCCATTGGATCGTCATTGCCGCCTGATACTTGATTTCTTCAGCAATAGCGTGATAAGATGTAGAAAAGGTTATTTGTTTCAGGTGGTCGGGCAAGAGTCAAGAAGACTGCGATCTTCGTTGATATGATATGAATGCTCCAAGGTTTCGCAACAGGAAGGCAGATGGGATGAGGTACATTCGGATGTTGGAACGATTGTGCAATCGTGCATACGATCAGAGTCCTCAATTGGACAGGGGCATTGAAATGGCCCCTATTGAGTTGTATTCTAGGATCTTTGTCTTTCGAGGTAATTCCATCGTCCAGTGCTTTCTGGGCAGCCCTGACGCCATTGAGGTGCTGTATCGGGACACAGCCGTCTAGAGATCAGTCGGTCAGCTATGTGATTGTTCAGTAATATCTTGATTTTTATAAGGCCGAATTGTGAAGGTATTATATTAGAAAAAGAGAGGAGGGTAAACCCTTGCTTTCATACCTCTTAACAAAGTAACTTAGTACTCTATTATAAGTAGCGGCAGATTGCCTAACAAGCCTGTGCTCGGTTTAGACTTCACTGTTGTTAGTAGGAGCAGGAATTCTCGAGGAGAAGCTGCGGTCAGGATTGATTTGCTCAATGAGCTGGTAAGGTAGGGGTTTCCACTAGAAGCTCTAATAATATATTTGTATAAGAGGATTCAGTAACTGTAGGTGTATAGACTTGAAAGGCTGTACATAAAGCCTGTACCGCAGTTATCAAGTTCGTGGTGTTGGGATTAGACGAAGGCTTATAGCCAGTAAAAAGCCTCTCGAGAGGTGTCTGTATAGGATCTGAAATCTCACTGCCACAAGTCTCAGGCGAATAATATATACTATAGTCGAACCCTGATGGCTTTATGGCAGCGCCAAGGTTCTTGCTCCTCACAGTCTTTTGTTGGGTAATTAGTTGCTTGGTGGACGCGGCGAAAGAGTCCTGGTACTGTTTAGAAAGGAACCTTAGAACTCACTGATATCTTCTCTTCCTCATTCTTTTGCTTTTTATGTTTCTTTTTCTTCTTTTCCTGGCGCTTTTTCTTCTTCTTCTTCTTCTTCTTCTTCTTCTTCTTCTTCTTCTTCTTCTTCTTCTTCTTCTTCTTCTTCTTCTTTCAGTACTCATATCGCTGCTTTCATTCGCGCTTTAGGGCTTGACGCCCAAGCTTTATCAAACCTTTATAAAACAGTTTACAAGAACAGTCTTTTAAGAAGTACCCCAATTCCCGACAGTCCCCGCACTCCTTCTCTCCGTTTTTAGTCGGATGTAGGTTGAAGATTCGAAGATAAAGGAAGACTTGGTGCTCAGGGAGAGAGGTTCTCTGGACGGACATCCATTTGCAGTTGATCAGATCATGAGGAAGTAAAGGGAACGCGGCAAGTCGAAGAGTGGAAGGTGAAAATGATTCACGTGGTGTCTAGGAGATTTGCTTTGCCATGCTTCATATGGAAAATGGGGACTTGGCAACCATAATCACCGAACCTTTTTCGACCCAAGAGTTGACGGTATGGGTAAGATTTACCAGCTCTAGTAGAGCCTTCCTTAATTGAAGCGCATAGCGATACTTTTCGAAATGCTCGATGCCATTGCAATAATCGCAATTGTTTTCCTCTTTTGGTAAAACATCGTGCGCTGCTTTCGGGCTCTAGCTCCCAACGTGAATGCACGTTGCTGTCGTCGCCGCGAGCGAATGACAAACCCGGCCTCAGATTGGCAACAAGCAACACGTTCTCTATGAATGGAAAATGTTGACGACGGAAAGAAATAAATCCTTCGTGGTCTTTGAGAACGCTGAGTGGCACCGCTAGGCGTTGGATGCCCAACAGGATATCGGCCATAATAATGTCGCTTCTGTCGACAATCCTTTTCGAAGTAATAGAAGCTTAAGAAATCTCAGCTCATGTGTCCTGGATCCCCACATTTGGTGTAGACTGAGTGGCCGTCTCTAGTCAATTTAATCTTGCACTGGGTTCCTTCCATAGACCTCTGCAACCAACTTGTTAAATCCATGTGGCGACCAGGGCTGTTTCAAAGACGTCGCTTTTATCTTTTCGAGTGCTAGGGTTTCTAGCGCCGGGATGATGTAGTATCCCGCAATCATACTTATTTCGAGATGAGGACGCAGGGCCTCCGCGATTGTGATATCACATCAGTTTCGTCACCGAACAAGGTTCCACGAAAGCCCAATTTAAGGGGACAGCATGGTAGTCTCTTCCGAATTGCCTCATGCTTTTGTCTCAGCCGCATCATTCAATGCCACCTTTTGTGCGACCTTGCTCAAGCACGACGATCCTGTCTGCATTCTCCATCATTTCATTCTCCAAACGTCAAATGAGCACAAAAAGAGCAAGTTGCCCGGCGACTAGCTAGTGCACCGCTGTCATTTTTGGGACCCACGATCTGTCCTCTCTTTTCGTGATTCTATATAATTGCCGATAGTGGATGCAAGCTTTCTGACTTTGTTTTGATCCGCTCGCAGAAGGTCTGACAAAACGTTTGTTATTCGAAATGCATCCACCTGGGGTAGATAGAGAGTGGCGTGCTCATCTGTTATGTTCCAGAACAACTATTTGTCCTCCTATTTCTTGATTTCTCTTAACCACCGTTAGTATATGCAGGCTCTCCAACCTCATGTTTGGTCGCCCACGGAAGGTCTGACGAAACATTCGTGCTTGAAATCTCTCCGGTGGATGGGTTTCGCAAAGGCATAAGCGACTACGTCAAAGCCTCGTGTTGCTTGACCAAGTTTTCCGCTTGCTGAGCTTCATGGTTCTGTATTTGCGATAATAAATGCAAGCTATCTGACTTCATCTTGCATCGCTTGCAGAAGGCCTGAGAACATATTTGTGTTTAAAATCTATCCAATGGATAGATCTTGCAAATATATTTGCAACTGTTATCAAGTCTTGTATCGCCTGACCAAGTTCTCGACTTGCTGAGCTAAGTCAGCCTTGGGAAGTCCTGCTCAACTGAGAATCTAGTCTCTGCTTTCTAGATTCTCTATCCTCGCATTGAGTTGAGGTAATCGTTGCTCTAAGTGCCTTTTAGCAGCTTCATTCTGTGTATCATTTGTGCTGCGCCGGGTTATGCTCATTTGCATGGCGAGAAACTGTCCAGCATTTCAATAGTGCTTATGACATGTATGAAAGCACAGGTGAGAAAACGATGCGGTCATCAACCGACCGATTCTCTATCCTTGCATGGAGTTGAGGTAATTGTTACTCCGATTGCTTTTTAGCAGCTTTAACCTGTCGATTATTTGCACTGCACCGATTCGTATACACCTGGATGTTCAGCATTTGTCCTAGTAGAACAATGACGTTTATGCTATGCATAAAATGCAGATAGGAAAACGCGGTAGGTCTGCGAAAGGGCTGTTGAGGATCCCAGTGGAGATCTATTTGGACGCGAATAATGACGATGATGATGAGGATACACGGCCATTGATGGCGGTGAATCCAGAGGACTCACGTTTCAACTGACGAGAGCTCCGGTTATTGATCGACTATCTCTTTATCTTTGCATTGCGTCGAGGTAATTATGCTTTGACTGCTTTATTAGTAGCTCCATCCTTTCTATCACCTGTGCTGCGCCGAGGTACAATCTCCTGCATAGCTAGCGATCGACCAGCATATTAATAGCGCTCACCCAAGTATCATCAACCGACAGATTCTCTTGAGGTCGGAGTCGGAATACTATTAGATAGAGGATAATCATCGTTCCGATCTGATGAACAGATCGGCTTCCTTCCTTTTGCGCATTATCCGGGGTCTGGCGTTACTTCCAGACCTTGGCTGCGGAGAGCGTAGCACAGGCTGTAAGAACAATGAAAAAGCAGCCAATAGTAAAGGTAAATTCAATGAGATGAACCTTTATACCTTCAGGACCTTGGTTCCGTTCGGATATATTGTAGAAATGTTCATGATTTATTGAGCTATATGCGGGTTCATCGCGACCAGGCTTCATCAAGTCCTGTAGTTGACAATTAGTCATGGTCTAGTTCTTAATGCAAGAAGAGAGACCAACTTACTCTGTCTTAAAAGGAGTGTTGGCATTGATATTATGCCATACTTCTCATAAGAGGTCCCTCGGGACGTGCAGCTGCGCCAACTTCTGCTATACCTCATCGACCGTCTACTGCACACAAGCAGTTCCTTCTCGTCGGTTCAACGCATTTTGGTGGCTGGCCTAACAGGTGATTATATGGAGTGGAATTGCCGTCGAGTCACAATGAAACAGAAACTGTGTTTTGGATAAAATGGGGTGAGTAAGGTGGGAATTTTCACCTCATTCAGAGGCGGCAGGGATAGATCGGAAGACCCTATGCCACTGTCTAATTGGTCTTTCTTTTTGAGTTGAAGAATCCTCATATAAGTGTAGATGTACTCCGACACTCTCCAAGTTCTGTTTTGTGGTATGCAGTGCTGTTTTGCTGCAGAACCTTTCTGTCCACAGGATAGGTCAACTATAGCAAACCGTTCTGAAGTGCCTTCCAGTATCCGCACTTCTTTCTGCTGTTTCCAATTGAGAACGGCATGCGGCGAATTATCAGCTTTGATATGCTGTAGTATGTTGCTTATGCCAGTTCCCATTTTCAAGGTGTACCAAGTTCTGGCAATATCTGCATTATTCTACACCATTTTTGGTGCAGTGTCCAGGTGTATTAGAGCATCTCTAAGAAAAATAGCACAGCCCCGAAATACCTCTTGAAATCTGCCAATATATGACTGGATTTCATGCCTGGTGGCAAAGAATGCCTGGTATCGCACTGGCTGTATTGAAGTTTGCATGTCAATCTGAACAGTTTCAGAGTTTCTTCAGATAACTGGACTTTTGCCTCTGTTCCAGCTCGCTTTGCGTTCGCATCACATGCCTGTTCCTCAGAGGTGAGAATGTTCAGTTGTGTAAATCATCAGCATCGTCTCCTTCTCCGATGGGTTCTTGACTGGAGTTTCCCGCAAGAATGAACGTTGAGGTCTTGGGAATGACTGATTCCGAGGATGATGAAGTAGGGAGCTGGGAGCAGGGTTATCTGGTACGCATGGAGCAGTACCATGCTTGGTTTCCCAACATTGGGTGAGAATCTCCATCATTTTGGGACGGATAGACTGCCTTGTTGCTTATAGAGTTTAAGCTCTTGGCTAGTGTCGAGGACGGAGGGAAGGGTGGCGGGGGGGTGGATTGCCCTGGGGAGGCTGGGCTGGCTGCTGTGGTGTAGTCATTCTGCTTTGTAGTGTACTGCACATCGAGTGCGCAGACCCGGTAGTCTTTGTCTTTCATAAATCCCTCGGAAGCTCAATTGAGACAAGAGCTTCGCGACCTTGATTTGTCTTGGTTCGAAGAGACTCTAGTTCATCGCCCATTCCAGAGATCAATGATACTAATTTATCAATCTGATCTTCCAGAGTCGATCAATGTGATCATTCGTTTAAAGCTGGGCCGAATTGCGCAATGGGCTCACTCGTTGCCGTCATATGATTTGCATGTTTGCAATCACCCAACGATGTTGCCCTAGTTGAATAGGATTGGAGAAGCGGCGAAAGCCCCCCTCCCCAAAAAAAGCATCGAGTAACCCACAATAACTTGAGTTTGCAAAACGGACCCTGTCATAAGAAAGGCGTTAGCGGCTGAGTTCTATTGGTGGGATTCATTAGCCAATCATAAGGTTTTTAAATAAAGGTCATACTTGGGCAGTTCGGGTCATTATGAAAGTCAGTCCGACTATCTCATATGACTTCAGTTGAGCACTGCTCTGAGCTGCAGCATATTGATATCCAACACAGATAAGATGTCTCCCGAAAATGTTCAAGTAAAGTCCAACTAGTTTGACCCGTTATATCTTGGGTCCAACAGATGACCTTGTTCCTGTTCACTCTAAGATCTTGGAAGAACCAAACCAGATACCTGGATGAGCAAGTTGTCGGGAACATCGAGTATAGTAAGAGGTCGCATCGAGGAACGTGCGAGTTCCATTGTTCGAATTTGTACAGCTAGGCAACGTCGGTCAAGCCATTTGGGACATGGAGATTGAGGTTTGCCAAAACCAAGAACTCTGACCGTGGCTTAGGAAAGACAGCAGCGCCAAACCACGCGAGCTAACAAAACTATGCCGCCGCCAATCAGTCAGAAGAAATATAGATAGACACAGAGACCGGAAGCTTACCTTTATACCAAGAAGGCTGAATTGGTCGACGCCAAGTTCCTGTTCTCGGTATCAGCAAGTAACAGAACATAGTCAAAGAACGAAGGACCATACCTTCCGAGATGCTTTCTTTCCCTTAGTACTTCTTTCTCCTTCAACCCCCGTGCAAGCTGAGTCTTATATGCTTTGGTCCATGAATAGGACCACAGTTGAGAGAAGAGGATTCTAATACAACAGAGACTTAACTATAGAGGAAAGACTAGCAGCCTTGACACATGTCATTTACCATAAGGATGTAACGATATTAGAATCCGATCGCCTCGAATGAAGTTGACAGGCTGGTGGAGAGTTGAAGAGGAGAGGAAGAGGAGAGGAAGGAAGAGAAAGAAGAGATGGAGGAGGGTATAAATAGACGTGGTCAAAGACTCGATTGGCAGGGATTGAATGGATAGAAACAGGTGAATCCTGGACACTGGTTGATTCAATGGAGGGGAGGAAGAAGAGGTAGCGAGGGGTAGCAGGGTGAACCCTACAACCAATTGGGCGGTGAATTCAATTGACCGTATGAATAAGGTACAACTGATCTGAATCCAACTGGTTCTGTGAATCAGATTGGCTCTGTGAATTCAACTGACTATGTGAATTCAACTGACTATGTGAATCAGTAAGTGCCATAATCAATAAAGCCAGCTACAGTTATAAGGATGCTCATGCAGGGCATACAATGTCGACTAGGTAAGCAGGACATGTAAAGGCTATGCAGGGTATATGGGGGCGATGGAGAGTATATGAGCCCCAACGGGAGCGCCTATGCAGGGCACATGGGATCTATACAGTGCATAAGCCCTAAGCAGGCATATCAGATGCCCTGCGGGCCAAAAGTCGGATATTGACGTCTGACTGTCCGGCTGCATAACCGGATGCCTATATCAACCTTGGGCAGCGGTTCGCAATGCACATACAGAGTAGACAAAGAAAGAAGCAAGTAAATTACAGGGACTTAGTGCCAGAAAAACAAAACACATTAGAATGATCAACCTTTTCCTGATAACGAAGTAACTATAGTAAAAAATACAGAAATGAATAAGCCTATATCTTGAACTAATATTAGTATGCTCTTCGTCGCCTTCAGGGTGTGGTAGTTCGCCTCATTACTAACCGGCGCCTCCGAAAAATCGACGACGATGTAACTAGAAAAAGGCAGATGATAGCGAGTATAAGAATAGGCAGAATTGACAATTCAAGCACGAAGACCGCGCACATAGTATGCAAAGAGAACAGGGACTTGACTGTTGGGTTACATGCACAGGAAGACCCGAAGCCTTTGCGCTGCGAATCCAATGCATTGACTTGTTATTATTCCGAGTAGGATATACTCGAGTATGTTTTGTTGGCACCCGTCAACAATACCGATTAATTATCGGGATCTCTTTATAACAAGAGCACTAAATAAGTGCGTCCCCTCAAAGAATGAGAGACAGTAAGCTCTTCCTGGTTTTATGATATAATCACTAACAGAAAATCCAATCATCACGAGTTAAATATTTGCCGCAATCAGAATCCTAGCATCTGTAATCCACTATTTGTCTTAGCTACTAATTTGAGTTCATCTTGCTGTCTCGGAATGGAATGGAATTTGGAAACTCGAACCACCTGGATAGTGCCAATTCCAAGCGTTATCTCATTTCTAAACCGCGTCAAATGGCCACAGCCAGTCGACGATATGAGCATCAAATCAAGACTTTGACCCCAAGCAGCACAAAGCAGAGAGTTCGAACGAGAAATACGAAGCAGAAACATAAAAGAAAGACAGAATGGAAAGATGGATGGTGCGCCTCCCATGTTAGATAATCGAACTGCCGATGGTATGATGAAGGCTGTGGAACGAACCCAAGGAGCGAAGACAAAGAGTCATCCGAATCCGCCTTCAGAGTCTTATCATGCGCATTTGGCAAACGACCTTTTCCCCAGCTGCAACCCTCGGGACCACGCAAAGCATTCCCTGCATAGGTCCCCGCCATCTGCGACAAAGGCCAGCGGGTACCAGAACCGGATAATTCCAGGTAATTGCAGAGGACACCCCCTTGGGAGTAGACCGATTTATTCCAAGCTATGGAATATGCACCAGGAACGGGAGGATCTAGATCATTGACTTGATATATGGACAACGGTATTGCGGGTCAGCCGAAGGCTGTGCAGAAGTCCAACCATCCAGTCAGGTCTATCCGCAGCCGTCAAAAGCGGAACGAAGGTCATCCTAGAGTTGTCCTCACGGTCAGGAAAGGGTTTTGAGTTAGTTAAATTGACCTTCCGAGAAAGAGGCATTGTGAAGTTAAAAAATCATCAGGTACCCTTTCTTATCTTTAGATCTGCCGGTAGATAAACCTGGTGGATCTGGTGCTGCGCGTATTCTCGACGCCTCTTAGAGAGTTTCGCACTGCTGCAACTGAGTTTGATGCAGCTCTAAGCTCTTTGCCCGGACTTGTCAAATGCCTTTCGAAGTAGCGTGCGGTCATAAGATGCCGGTGGCCCTCCGTCAGAGTGGGGGACAGTCGAGGATTCATGCGCAGGGCCTCTCTCGGCCACCACACCTTCCAACTCCCTCTGCTGTCACTTCGGCGACCGTGTACCATTTTGTCTATTCGCTCATTGTCGCGCGATGTAGTTGATTTATACAGCTTGCGGTCGTGAGTCTGCTCTTCTGGCTCCCTGGACCGCGTGCATCCGTTGACGGGGTCTGCCCCTGAGGCGGACTCTGTCGTACCGCCCGCGCGCAGGATCTTCTCAGTACCCTCGTCTGACGCGGCGGGGGCGGACAGATAGTACATGTAACTTTACATGTGTCAACCTGAGTGGCATGTAACTATATGAGCCCTAATCTCTACTGGATTAGTGCCTAGGTACTCTTTTCGCGGAACGGTTAGGCGCTCCAACAACATGTTTTTTTGCAGCGCATCTTCTCGTATAACTGTGCCATTGTCGTGACCGTACGACGCACCTTGCTGATGTCTATATTGATTTGCTCCCACCAGGGCCAACCGAGTTTCTTATCTTTAAATCTGATATTGCAGTGCTTGGCGGCGGCGCAATATTACGAGCAGTAAACTGTAAGCAGAGAACAGTAAATATTAAGTTTTCAATAAAAGCCTATAATACATTGCGCATCTGTTTGTTATCGGCCACGTTGAAGAACAGCAGGAATTTGTAGAGGATGCGATACGGCTCTTCCAGTTGCAGGTCGAAGCACAGCGCCTCCAGTAGGGTATCCTGGCAGATAGTACGTTTTTCTATACAAGGCATTGTGCTCATATAATCGTGCCATTGTCATGACCGTGCGAGGCACCACGTAGATGTCCACTTCAATTTACTCCCACCAGGGCCGACCGAGTTTGTCGTTCTCAAATCCGACGTCGCAATGCTTGGCAACGGCGTACAGCGCCCCGGCGGCGGCGATGTTGCTGGCAGTGGACTGTAATCAGAACACAGTGAACATTGAATCGTTGACGAAGACCCAGGACGCATTTCGCATCTGTTTCTTCCTAGAATGAGTATCCTTTCTCATCTCGAGATCAGCCGGTAGATCATTCAAGTGGACTCGGTGTTGCGTGTGGTCAGGGGTCCCTGAGATTGTTTCACACTGCGGCATTTGAGTTAGATGCATCTTTTCGACACCTTAATCGAACTCGTTGAGTGCCTCAAAGACCTGGCATAAGTACACCAGCCAGTTTCGATTGTTTGATGAATCAATTGACTTAAGTCTTATCCCGAGTAGACTTCTCTCTGCGACGCTCTTTCCGGTTCGCAGACGGCGAATGTGGCTTGCCAGCGGCAAAAAAGGAAAGAAAAAAAAAAAAAAAAAAATAACGAACGGAGTGAAAGATGCGCCTGCATTCTTAAGAATATGTGCTATTTGGATGAGTAGGTAGCTCCTGAATTAGTCAGGTCATCGCTACATGAAAAGCTGTTACAGACCTCATTCATACTCTGCGCTATCGGGAGCATATATACCAATCTGGTCGACGGCGGTCAGGTGCTACTACAGTCAGCTTACTGAAAAACCTTAATGATAACCACTCACCAAAGAAGCATCAAACTGCAAGAGTCTTTGCTCATGTACGAGTACCGCACGAGTTCTGTTATCGGCGCTTCTTCAACCTCCGGGGTCCAGTGCAATACCCAGCACCTGCATCATTGCCATTAGGAACGATCTCATGCTAATTAAGAAGAGTGTCTTCCTGTTGCCATTGCTCTTTACACTGGCCAAGTCATATTGGCAAAGAGTTCCTAGGCTTTCTTGGTGGGCCCGGGCCGTCGCCCCGGTAGTTCCTAGTTCCCTCTGCTGTGTATCCGCCAATTCCTGGTTTGTCTTGACCGATTGATGTAGAGCAATGTTGATCCAACGAGGGTCTTACCAGTGAGCAACCATGACGCAATGCAAACGGCAAAAGCAACAAGATGAGAACAGGCATGGCATGCCGACAAGACACTTCCGAGAGAGAACGAGACGACGCGCAGATACAAAAGAGACAAGCAGGCAATCAGTTATATAAAGGTCCCCAACAGGGGTGGCTGCAAAGAAAGCATTTTAGAAATTAGTTTCGGATAGAGGACCCTGCTTGTGTTTATGAAAAGCCAGGGCAGAGAGGTTAATGTATATCAAGACCATGACCAGACCGATTGGACCACCCGAACGTTGATAGGTCAACACAGCATGGATGCAAGAACAACAGGAGTAAACGATAGCCACCAACTTGCAGTGGACCTGGAAAACACAAGGGGCCCATGGGGTGCGAGCACGCCAGATCTGCACGCGCGAATCGAGGACAGCAAAAGCAATAAGCAAGAACAAGAGATACAACAGGTCCTGCTCCAACCAAAGCTGCCGCAAGTTAAGAGCGCATTGACCGAGATAGAGCAGTAAAAGATATATATGTACCACCTAACGCCGAGCTGTGGGCATCACCTGGAGCTTGGGGTGTTGGATGATTATTCTTGAGCCTACCTGTATATCTTGCAGTGTAGAAGCATAGGGAAATGCCTGCAACAACAGAGACGAGCGAGAGCCACTGTAATATTAACTAAGATAAGTCAGTTAAGAATGTATACTTACCAACCGACCTCGAGCTGTCGGCCTTCCTCAAACCCTAGGGCGCCCGGTGAAGTATTGTCGCTCGCTCGTTGCTCGGTTGCGATAAATAAGAGCGAAATTGCCGCACAACACGGGAGCCTCGCCGAGCTTTTAAAACAAGTCCGATTGCTAAAGGCACGGAGCAAACCACAAATCCATGCTTGGCATCAAGTCGGCACCACGCAGCATGAAGAAAACTGACGATGAAGAACGTGGCTGGCCGACCGAGTCGGTTTTGTGAGGCTATCCGAGTTCTAAAGTTGAGGGGGCGGTCAAAAACCCGCACAACCACCGCGCGACCGTCGAAATTCGATCGAGGTGCGGAATCCGCCCCAACAAAACTTTTGTTATATTATCTATTAGGCTAAGATAGAAGCTGTGACAGCTAATGTGTGTAATATTGTGTGTGTATCTAGCTACGTGCCGCGTTGGCGGTGGAAGTGGTGAGGTCCGAGGGCACGTGACCCCGGATATCTCTCACAGAAGCTAACTCAACACACTTCTGCTTCGAACCAGCAGATACCATCGGATTCGCTCCACAGGAACACAAACCCCTCCAAAAAGCCATCGGAACGGTTGCAACCGTTTACAGGTTACCCTGGCCGGCGCTGGTAGCAGGGTCGGTGCTGGCAGCACTGGGGGTAGGGAGAGAGTCGCCATCAAATGCTTCGAGCGCAGTGGTGGAGGTGCCAGTGAGGTCACCACCGTTGGTGTTGGCAACGCAGGAGCGGCCGATGTAGGAGGAGCAGGTGGAGGAGGCGCTGTCGGAGGAGAAGAGGACACCCTCGAAGGTGTCGGTCTCGAGGACGGTGTCCACATCCTCGAAGTAGTTACCCTCGGCGAGGACGTAGCCGCCGGAGCCAATCTCGAAGGCGTGGCCGGAGTTGTTTTTCCAATAGTTATTATAGATGTGGACTGTTCACGAGGGAGTTAGTTCTTGTTGTCGTAGTGAGCAGGAAAAGTGTGAGATTTACGGTAGGTGTTGTCCTGGACCTTGGGGGCACGGCCGCTGGTCTTGTACAGGTAGTTGCCGGCCAAGGTCACCTTGTCGCTGGAACCATCGAGATAGATATTCCAGTAGTGATGAGAATCGCACGTAGCAGAGTATTCGGATTCACCGTCGATGTAGTTGTTGGTGATGGAGACGCGTTCGTCGGCGGAGGTGCCGAGAACGTAGTGCTGACGACCGATGCGAGCAGTCTACCACAACAAGGTTAGATCGGAAAGTTAGATCAAGAGATTAGATCTAGATAAGATAGACATACGGTAACGTGATCAATCCAGACAAGGTCCGCCTCGTCGAGAGTGATGGCATCACCACCCCAGACGTACTCGGCGTTGATATCCGTGATAGCAATGTTCTGGATGATGATGTTGGAGACACCGCTGACCAAGCGGAGACCCTTGCCCTTGATGACACCAGAGGTGCCCTCGCCAATCAGGGACTTGTTGGAGGCAACGGTGATACCAAGGACACCGGCGTTGTCGTAGGTAACCGAGACAGAGGGAGCATCGGGCTCGTAGTTGGTGCACCAGTCGTCCTGGTTGATAGCCACCTGGCAGCCTGAGGCAGTGCCCCAAGGAGCGCATCCAGTGGTCGTGGTAGTTCCCTCGGTGCCGGTAAAGTCGAAAGTCTTGCTCAGAACAATGACACGCTCCTCATCATCACCGAGATATGAGACCAGCTCATCGGTGGTGGAGGGGTAGACGGGAGTGGCAGAACCACCGCCGGTAGCGGAGGCGGCGAAGCCAACGGGGGTGCCGGAAACGCCGACAGCAAGAGCCTGCTGGGTGAGAGCCGCAACGGCGGTGAGAACAGCAGCGTACTTCATCCTGGAAGTTGGTCTGGTGTTTAAAAAAGAATGACTGGATTGAACAAAAGAAAGCAAGGAATAGAGAGGAAAGAATGACAGGGAGTGTGTGAGTTGTGAGCCAGAAAGGAAACGATGTGACTTGTGCTGGCGGTTGGGAGTTTTTATAGCTCTGATGATGCCCCGGTTCATTCTTCATCCCTTCTCCTTGATCTCTCTTCATGAGACCATGATGGAACTGTCTCGGGCACGCTTGGCAAGCCTCACGGAGTCAACGGATGAAGCGGAGGAGCAAAGTGAGGTCCACGACGAGTGGGGAAGCTGATACTGGGAGGATTGTTCTGTGGGTGGGTCCGAGCGAGAAGACTCAGTAGTCAAGAGAGCAATAAACAATTTAGAGTAGTTGCTGAACACCTTAACATCGAGTCCAAGGTTGTGGGCCCAGAAGCCGGTAATGCCACTGTCGATCGGCGGGCGCTGGATTGCGATCGGCCGCGTACAGGCAGGAAGCGCTGAAACACGCCCACCAACCACGGCCAGTCACTGTGGGCGACGGCTCGGAGATACGGCCAAGAGCAGTAGTAGAGCCGCCGGTGCTTACTGTCTGATTCTGATCCCGTTTCGCATTGATGGCGGCTGCCGTGCGGGTTTCATAGCTCGAGCGCTATCGAACCGCGGACTGCGGGCGGGCACCCCAGCTTTTCCGTGGGAGGAGGCTGCATGACGTGGCCCATCCCAGCTGCTGCGAGACTAGACTCGGTTTTCGAACTCGGGTGAGACGGAGACTGTCCGAGGATGGTGATAGAGGGGAAGGCTTTGTTTGCGATGGACTTCGAGTTAGGGCTTACTGCCTGCCTAAGGCTTCCGTCGAACGGCCCATCAACCACAAGTAATCAATCAACCATCACAACCGATGATGGAAGATTGCAGATGATGATCCTCCTTAAGGTTAAAATCTTTCTCAACGACTCTAAGCCTCATCTGGTAAAGTTCTTAGACGGGTGGTGAAATTCTCCACTTTTCCAGTTCCTGGTTGAGATTAGCGGCAGGCACTGGGGCCACCTGCTCTCCACTGTGAATCGGTGGTTGGTTCTGTGCAGTGGAGATTCTCCCTCCCCTGGCCGATCATCCCAACTTAAGTGTAGTCGCACATTTCCCCTCCGTGTGTATGGATGCAATGCATTAATATCAGAATCGCATTATTATTGTCGTTACTTGCGCCTCTCACATTATTCATGACTATGGCCTGGAGGATCTGTGTCGAGTGTTTAACTACCAATTCGCCTTGGAGTAGGGCTTGGCATCTCGAACAAGAACACAAATATGATTGCACCTTAACCTGAATGACTCTTCCTGATGAGTCCTGGTGAATACTTTCTGCGTGTACGGTACTACGGATCATGCCAGATCCCTGAGCACCACGAGCCCACTCTTGCCTTCTTGGCCGATGCTTAATTACAACAGCCCCATCTCTTATCCACCGCCACCACTCAAAAGTCCCAACAACCTCATCAATCAATATCCGGGAGATTGCGGAAAGACACCGGTTCCAGTCTGCAGCCCACCAAGAACGGCCGACAGATTAAGCTTCTTCTCTCGACCTTCTCCGGATGGAACTTCCGTCGACGACAGCCGAATCAATGCTGCGCATGTCTCACCATCGCCATCCGCTAGATTAAAGCACGTCATGCCTTCGTCTACCCGTGGATCGAACAATCAAAGAAAGGGGAACTTGTCTGCGCGGTTCTCGTATCGATTGAGAGCTCTTGCTTCTTGAAGGCAAACTCCCGCATTGGGCCATCAGAGTTAATATACGAGCCGAGACCGGCTTGCGTATGCTCACGGTACACCGCTTGTCGGGTTGGTGGATTGTCGAATTGAACATGACTCCGTTCTTGGACATGCATGTCTTGCTGCTGAATCAGAGATTTATCATCAGACCACATAGAACTTTTGCAATCAGGGTGATATGACTCTTGCTGCAGGAGAGCATTGGAGTGAGTACGTGGTCGCTGGTCTAAGTTGCTGATTATCTTGAGTCCATAATCTGTCTTCAGCTGTAGAGCGTCCATTGGTTCTGGTCTGTTTTTGAGCTAGCACGCAGCTGTCGACCTTGTGCATCGCGCTTTTGTCATTGTATGTGAGACCTGACCTGGTACGAGGCTACAGACATAGTCAGGGCTGATGACTCAGACACCAGAGCCTGGCGTGATCTGTTAATGTCAACCTCTCGCTCCATAGTCTCGATCAAGTCAGACGACTACAATTAAGCAGCTCTCCGAATTTGAAGAAGATGTAGTTTGACAATGAGCTTTGAATTCACATTCTCTTACTGGCCCACGAGCACAAAAGGCCAGACAGAAGTAAATGAGCAACATATACTTCCAGACGAGATCTTCGCGAGCATGAACATATATGGTCTCTCAACCTACTGACTAATTTCATGGATCAGCGTGACAGTCCGATGCCATGCAACCCTTGATCAGCTATGCAGAAGCCTCTCTCCTCCCCGACACAACATCCCGGATAGCATCAGCGACATAGTCCACATTCCCGTCAGTCAACCCACAAATGCTCACTCTTCCCGATGGCAAGAGATAGATATGATACTCCTCCTGCAACCGAGCCACCTGCTCTCTAGCCAGCCCCGTGTAACTGAACATCCCAATCTGCTTCTCAACATGGGACCAGTCCCCAGGTGTCCCATTCAATTCCAACCTGCTCCGCAATGCGCTCCTCATCCTCGCAATGCAAGCACTCATCGTCCGCAGATCCTGCTCCCACTGCGCCCTCGAGTTCGAGTCTCCAAGCACTGTCTCAACAATCGTGGCCCCAAAGCGCGGCGGGTTCGAGTACTCCGCCCGCGCCATGCCAACCAGCTGCGACCGCGCCCCCTCCACGCCCATTCCCCTGGGCACCACCAAATGTAACGCGCCAACCCGCTCACCATAGAGCCCGAAATTCTTCGAGAACGACTGCGCTACACAGAGACCCGGATGCTGCCGCCCTTCCTCCTGCCCCGTGGCAAGCAGCTGCTCCGCGAAATACCGCACCGCCCACGCATCGCCATCAACATCCCCCGTCGCGAACCCCTGGTACGCACTGTCAAAGACCACAAACAGCCGCCTGCGGCGCACGACCTCCAGCAACGTCTGCCACTGGGCGCGGGTCAGATCCACGCCCGTCGGGTTATGCGCGCAGGCCTGCAGGATGATCACGTCGTTGGGCGCGGCGTGCTCGTCCAGCACGGCGCACATCCCCTCCAGATCGAGCCCCCGGGTGGTCGGCGAGTAGTACGGGTAGTCGATCTGCGGCACCGAGGTTGTCGCCCAGATGGCCTTGTGGTTCACCCAGGTCGGGGCGGGGATGAAGACGTGCTGGGGCCGCAGGTGCGCGGCCAGGAAGCTGGCGGCTAGGTGGTTGGCGCCCGTGCCGGAGACGGTCTGGATGCAGGCGATCTGGTCTTGCATGGTGGCGGCGAGGTGCTTTCCGAAGATGAGGGTTTGGGCGAGGTCCAGGAAGGTGGGGGAGCCGGCGATGGGGAGGTATTCGTGGGTGGGAGGGGCTTGGGAGAGACGGGATTTTGCCTGCGTTGGGGTACGGTGGAATTAGTTTTGGCTCTGTAGGGGTCGTAGGCTGTGTTTGTAGGTATGTAGATATAGGGTTGTAGTCTTTGGAGTGTTCCCGGTATGCATGCGCTTACCTGCTCGACGCTGGGGAGGACCCATGGTGAACCATTCTCGTCGCGGTAGGCTCCGGCAATCAGGGAAACTTTGTTCGGATGTGTGTCGGCGTCGTACTTGGCCATGAGGCCAAATGCGATGTCGGGTGGTGCGATGGGAAGGTCGAGGTATTGTCTTTCCATGTTGCTTGGGGAGGTTGCGCTGAGGAGTGAGGGTACGGGATGCGCTGTGCGTTGTACGGTCGGGCTTGTAGGTCGCTGTCCCGCGGCTGTCTAAATACAACTATGGGCTTTGACTTGGACTTTGAGCTTCAGTGGCATCAGTTGTTGTAAAATTGAGGTTCTTATCAATGTGCTTGAGGTCTGGTGGCGATCGGCCTGCTGTCGGGTAGCCGATTCTCATGTCGGCATCTTGACTATTATCCGTGTATGTCAGCAGAAGTGATGTCAATTCCTATGACTGTGTTATGAGACAGTCGTTATCTCCAAGTAAACTCCTAATTCGTTGTCTAAGCTTTTCCCATGCCATTGTTTCGATTCCGGGACCCAATAAACCTCT
This sequence comes from Aspergillus indologenus CBS 114.80, assembly GCA_003184685.1. Taxonomy (NCBI): domain Eukaryota; kingdom Fungi; phylum Ascomycota; class Eurotiomycetes; order Eurotiales; family Aspergillaceae; genus Aspergillus; species Aspergillus indologenus. The sequence continues at coordinate 536,827 of KZ825468.1, read as the reverse complement.
TGGTGAGCCTGATGCACATGAATATATACTGGTGACGGACCATCGGCAGCAACACAGGAGCTCGACCTCGACACATATCCGTGATAGCAAGCTCAGGATTTCTGCTATATGCCGAGCGCAGAAGACATAGTATCTCAAGAGCCAAAGAAAAACAACCAAGCTAGAAGAGTTTCATGATTTGAAGCAAGATTGGCAAAAAAGATTCCTGTTTTGCTCAGAACATGAAACAAAGTATTGAGAAGTCAACATAACACATCCTCGATGGTCTAACGGTCATGATTTCCGCTTGTCAATCCTGAACAGGAACAAGCGCGGGAGACCTGGGTTCGACTCCCAGTCGGGGAGATTTCTTTTTTGCGTGACCGGCGCTTTGCATCTTCCACCCCGATTGTTTTGACACGGACAGAGTGCATTGTATGCTACTTCGATTCTCCTATGCCTGAAGTTGTCCAACGAATAGTTGTCAAAATGCGACCGTGAGGACTTCGTCTCTTTCCGATAAACAACATCCCTGTGCAAATCGGGCCGCGTGAAGACTGAGTATTCTATTCTGCACTGGGTTCTTCTAGTGCCTACCGAGTAGTGACTTGCATGCAGTGGTCGTGCAGCGTTGTGGTGCCAAGTCTAGGCCCGGTCTCGGAGGTGGATGGGGGGGGGGTCAAAAACGTGGTGAGCGTGGGCAGCGTGGGCAGCGTGGGCAGCGTGGGAAGCGTGGGAAGCGTGGAGTGGGAACCATCAACCATGGCACGATTCTTACCCCGCTCCACGGCTGACTGGCCGCCGACCTCGGGCGCTCCGTCTCCGTCACTCCGACTCCGACCCGACGTAACAGGGGCACTTTTATTAATAAGACTACTGCACTGCGTATTTAACTACTTTCCTCAACTCACTAGGTACTGTTTCCTGAAGATTAGATTCTTCTGAAGACCATGGTCTACAAAATATGCAAATATGCAGCCAATCAGACAATGCAATTCTGCCAGCCCTACAGACCCTGAGACCCTGGACTTGGACTCTGTTTACCTACGCGTAGTACCGGCATCTATGAGGATGTTGGCTGAAGAGGCAAAAGCGGCGGGAGGCGGAGTCTCTGCAGGATGATTGAAAGAGGAATAGCTGGCACTGCCAACCATGTGACTGGACTGTCTGTCTGTCAGCATCGAATTCAACTCCATCATCATCCACCAACTTACCCTCATTCACTAATCTCACTAATATCTAGTCTCTCTCTCTGTCTCTTTCTCTTTGACTATATCGGCTATCTGCATACAACACCCCACAGCAGCTGCAGTAACACTTTAAACTGCCCGGTTCACTCACGGGCCCGCTTTTCCTGGCTGAAGAATCCGATCTTCACCATCCCTGCTTATCATTCTTCACCCTCCCGCATCCCCCCTCCCCCCCCCCCCCCCCGGACAAGACCACACTACTCCGCTCTGTCAAGTGGAGCACCCACCAAATAACCAAACATGAATCGGAGACAACCCCCGAGACGCCATGCCTGCGTCCGCTGTGTTCGACTCAAAGTGCGATGTCAGCCTGTTGAAGGCACTGGCACTTGCATCCGCTGCACTCGACTGGGCCAGTCATGCACGCTCCCCGATAGCTTACGCGCGAGTAGTCGGCCCAGGTACTATTCTCCTCTCGCATCCTCGTCCTATCATGGACTGCTCCCCAATAACTGATTTATTTCAGGAAAACACGCATCGATGCCTTACAAGAGCAGATCGATAATCTAGTCACCCAACTTGCCAGCAAGGTATGCGTCTTGAGTCCGTTCGATCGTCCGGGAAGGTATTGATGGGGAGACTCATAGCAAGCGGCCAACTGTCAAACCCCGTCGCGAACCGCCAGTGTGACCAACACAAACGACTCGCCCGATCCGTACCAGAAGGATTCACCGTCGCAACTGGCCCGCAGTGAGAGCGAAGGCGACTCGCTTTTCGGCAACCTGGTAACCCTCGAGGAGGCTGACGAGCTCCTGGCTAAATTTCGAGCCCAGAAGATGCACCACTTCCCTTTTGTCATCATACCACCAGACATGGACATCGCCTCACTGCGCGATCAATACCCCTTCCTGCTGACATGTATCGTCTGGGCTTCCTTGGAGCACAACAACCCCTTACAATTGAAGATGGAAGGTATGATCAGACAGACGATCGCGAATCGCGTCTTCGTCAACAGCGAACGAAGCATGGACCTGCTGCAGGGACTGCTGGTGCATTCGGCGTGGTACCATTACCATTGGAAGAGCATGCACGCGCATCAGTACCTGCTCCTCCAAGTGCTGCCGATGCTTGTCTACGACCTCGGCCTGGATCAGGATGAGACGGTCAAGATGCAACTGCAGTCGGGACAGATAAGTGAGCCTCGAAAAGAGCAGTTGCACAAGACTCCGGCGGCTCAACGAGCTCTTCTGGGCTGCTACTATCTGTGCCACAAGTGAGTATCGCATGCGATTTATACCTCTGCTAACGACCGAGGCTGACCGGTATTAGATCCTCGATGTTTCGCCGACATATGAACATGCGACACACCAAGTGCATCGATACCTGCGTGAAAAACCTCACCGAAAACCCTGAATATCCCAGTGACGCGCTGCTGAGAGCGCTCATAGAAACACAGCCACTCATGCGCAAGTCGCACACGCTGCTAGGCGATGAGCTGAACTACTGCACCGACCAATGCCGCGACGCGACCTGGGAACAGATCCTCGATGCGGTGGCGAGACACCAGAAAGAGGTCGATGATCTGAGATCGCGCCATAATCTACAGGACAATTGTGAGCATCTATCGTGCATTCGAATGAAGACCTCGTATTCTGACCGACCCAGGGGCCATGCGCATGGAGCTGGACGCCTTTCCCACCCTCATGTTCGGGCACTTCCTACGCCGCCAGAAGGACGCGTTCTACCTGCGCGACATCAACCAGCTGCAGCCGCTCGCCACGTCCGCCCACCGAGTGGCGGCCACATTCCTCGCGACCCCATCCGCTGTGGCAGTGCACCTGCCGATCTCGTCCTACACGACCTGCTGGTACGCCATCGTCCTCCTGTGCAAGCTGGGCCTGTCCTTTGGCATCTACAGCCAGCTGCCGACGGACCTCGGCACGCGCAGCGTGCACGAGGTGGTCCTGGCCACGGTCCACAAGATCGAAGGGTTCTCGCTCGGGGACGATCTGTGGGCGGGCTGCAAGAAGGCCATCGCCAAGCTTCTGACCTGGCTGGAGAAGACCAGCAACGAAACCCCGCGGCCCATGCTGCCCAGTCCCGCCGTCGCCACGTCCGAACCCCCCAGCCTCATGGCGCTGCCGCCCCCCATGCACTGCCCCCCTGGTCCGATGATGCCCCTCTCGCAACAGTACCACGTTCCAGATCAGTGGCAGTCGCCGCCGATCCTTGGCGGCCTGCCGACGGGGTTCGAGACGGACATGATGATGGGCATGGAGAGCAACATCATCGTGCAACACATGATCGATGAACTCAGCCTGTTCGGGTGGGCTGCTCAGGGTCCCTATCTGCCAAGCATTGGGGTCTGATCACTTGGGTTCTAGCAGCCATAGTGCTGACTTCTCTACTGGAGCGCCCCTGTGCCGCTAGACTGTTGGCATTTTGATGATCGCCACACATTTTGTACATGATTTGACGCGTTTCCGCTATCTGTCTCAACGAGCGTACTAGATTGGGTTTAGGATATGGGCGTTGCGGGTTGTTTCTTGGCAAGCGAGTTTGAATTGATTATAATATTCAGGAGCGGAGGTGTTTTTGACAAGCATGCCAATATTGCACGAGTGAATTTGTGTCTATGTCTGTATCATCGTGTCTATGATATTCGTTCAAGTCACCGCCTCTTGTATGGTTGTTGTGGTATGCATATGAGGTTCTCTCCCTTCAAGAAAGACCTGCTGGCATAAGGGAACCGAGCCACAGATGCGTGTCATCATCCGGGTCAATGCCGCTGCTCACAAAAGAGGCCCTGAAAATCTTATCTGTTCAAAGGGCAGGACATGAACAGCGCGGGGCCGTGGTTGGATCCACCGACAACCTTTTTGTATAGCTGTGATCAGCGGGTTGCGTTGCTTCTGCAGCACGGACTGCATACGAGATGGCCTGCCCGACTGCGGATGCTTCATATCCATGCCAAGGATGCGCATCACTCTGTGGTGACGAACGTCCTCAAAGGAAGCCAAAAGCGGCACGACCGTAGCCCTAGACTGGAAGCCTGCGACCGCAACCGAGAAAGACTGCCTGCACAGTACTTGGCCTTTATCCATCCCGTTCCGTCCTCGAACCAAACCTCAACTCACTTAACCGCGAGCAAGCCGAGCCATAGCGCATACCCCAGCCCCAGCACCAGCACCAGCGCCCCCCGCCTCAAAAAATCACCATCTCAAACGCATCGCCCAACCCCCTGGCATGCAGCCACTGCTCGAGCGCCTGCATATCCCCCCGATTCGCCCGCTGCCCACTGCGCTCGCCCAACGAATCCGTGATCTCCTCCATGCCGGCAAACACGCGCTGCACGGCGGCCCCCGTCTCGCGGAACCGCTCGCTGACCTTCTTCTGGTGGCTGGGGATGTCGCCCCACGAGTGCGTCTTGATGAACTTCATGTACGCGTCGATGTCCGCCGCCGCGCCCTCGAGACACAGCACCCCCGGTTTCCCGGCCAGCACGAACCCCGTCAGCGCGTACTCGGGCGCGTGGTTCACGAGGTCGTCGCGCTTGGCGCGCGTCGACAGCGAGGGGAAGTAGAACCAGACGCGCACCAGCGGGCCGCGCGCAGCGGACTCGGAGGGGCAGGGGGGCTTTGGGGAGGCTTCTGGCGGGGCTGCGGCGAGGAGCTGGACGGCTTGTTCTTGGATGTGGGTCAGTGCCTCGAATACGTCGGGGTCGGCGGGTATGGCTGCCGCTAGCTTGGTGACCTCGGCTTTGGAGAGCCAGTCCGGGCGCAGGGAGTAGGTGGGTGGTGGGGGTTGATCCGGTTTGGTGTCTGGCTGGGCGGCACAGTGCAGTGGAATCGTGAGGTTGACTTGGAAGCGCTTGTCGCTGTCTGCGAGGGGCAGCGAGATGTAGAGCGAGATGCTGGATGGGATGCCGGAGGGTGGTGCGCTGGTGGGATTGGGGTCCTCGCACCAGGCGCGCAGCTTCTCGAGGCACTCGGCCGAGGCCGGGGGGATCTCGAGTTCCTCCGGGGAGGCGTACATCGCTGTGAGGAGGTCGATGGTGGAGAGCTGCATCTCCATGAGGTCGACCGGGAGCACGGTGGTGGGGTGTTCTGGTATGGTGGCCATGATTCTCTGTGTTCGGCTATAACGCTTACTTGGAGATAATGACGAGGTGAATTGGCCAATGGAAGGTGATATCAGCCTGCCAGGATCGCTGATAATCAGTTTGGAACCGCAATTGGCTGGCTAACTAGCTAGGTATGGATGACTGGGTTATGCTTGGAAATAAACATGCAGCAACAAGCGGGTGGGAGCCATTCTGTTCCTCCGACAGCGGAGCCGCGGAAGATGGATCTTCCGTTCTCTCTGGCCTCGGGGCTCCGCATTTCGGAGGGGCAGGGCCTTTCCTTTCTCTGCTCTGCGAGGTTGATGCTACCTCCAGGCTTCTTCGCTGGTTAGCGAAAAAACGAACTCATGTGCCCAGATAGGAACAGTACGTACTCAACTATAAACCCGGGAGGTAGTAACCTTGAACCTACTGAAATGTTCCCAATTGGACATTCGCCGCCCACGGGCGCATGAGGAGCCAATTACCATCATTTGTATCCCTGATACACTATATTAGAGGCAGTAGTAGTTTTGAGCTTCTAATCAATAACACAGCACACCGCCTCCCACAAAACCGCAGTTTGTGTGGGGCAATTTGTGCGGTGGTGTTAGGTCCTACATATACTACCGAGTCAACAGACCCCGTGGCCAGATCCATGCGCGAAGCTTTGCTCTGATTAGCCTACTATTAGGGGGTTTGTTTGATCGTATGACGGCCCCAGCATGGAGGGGGTAGGCCCCAATTTCCCCAGCTTCTGGATCTCCTGGGGACCATCTAATGTGATACTGTTCTTCGACTACAGTCGCTCAATTCCCAGCACTTGTGGAGACTTCCAGAGCATGCAGTGATGAGATGCCCGCCATCCGCCCAGGGTCGTTAGCATGTGTTCTCGCCCCCGCATCTCTTCCCCGGATCAAACGCAAAAGCACAGGTGAATAAGACCCAGTTTGGACCCTGAGAAATGGATACGCTCGATCATCTCGAGTAAGCTACTAGCAACACGGTCGGGATAAAAGAGCTACTGGATATAGCCAGGGAATATGGCGTTTCCAAAGCCCCGTCCATCATCTTCTTGCGCAATGGCCACATCCTCGAATCAATCCCAGGGTCCGATCCTACCAGATTCCGCGATGCTCTTGACCGGCATGCGGGTGGTGTTCAACCCATCGACAACTCCGCGACTCTTGTCCCCGAACTGACGAAGGCGGTTCCCATCGCACGACTTACCGAGCTGGTCAAGGCTGCCCCTGTCATGTTATTCATGACAGGCACGCCTTCGTCGCCTCGGTGCCGGTTGAGCCGACGGTTGGTCGGCATACTGCGAGGCCACGATATCGACTATGACTTCTTTGATGTGCTGGCCGATGAGGATGTGCGTCAGGGCATCACGGAGTTCGGCGACTGGCCGACCTTTCCCCAATTGTGGGTGGACGGTGAGCTGGTCGGCGGCTTAGAGATCGTGCGTATCCCAGAGACTATCTCGTTCTGTTTTCTTGCGGTTGTTCACTTTTTCTAGGTTCGCGAGGGACTCGGTGCCGATCCTGACTTTATCAAGAACCACGTTGTCAGGAAAGCAGCTGCTCAGGAAGACACGAACCCTGTATGATGGCCACACAGTACTATATGTGAAGTGATCTAGCTGGAAGAGCAACCGAGGCTAGCAGAGAAAATCCCAAAGGCGGACGCGTCCTCATTCATCTTGCCGCGGGTATTTTCTGGTTCCTCCTGGGCTCCGGCGGTATCTCCCGCCTGAGGATAAGTTAATTAATCCCTTCCCTGCCGACCGTGTAATTGTCAGCGTTGCAGCATGCGTAACGAGTATCTTTGACCAAAGGCTAATCTTCTTCCTATCTTGCAAAGGCTTTATCAGCTCTTCCTCTTTACACAATTGGTAGACTAGTCAATCAGACCCGGGTCAAACTATTCTGAAAGCAAAGGTGAAAAGTGTTAGAAAAGAGAAAACAGAAAAGAGAAAAGAGAAAACAGAAAACAGAAAACAGAAAACAGAAAACAAATGCATTACGCGGTTTGAGGGTCTGGAGCTCCTGAAGCTCGGCGATAATCGCTTGAAGGGGTTTAGACGGGGGCCTTCCCCGCAACTAAAGCCGAGATGAACCAGCCTGGATATGCAGATCCCTCGAATGAAGAGGATTAACTTGTTTCCGTGGCCCTATCAAGGTAGAGGGTAGAAACCGCCGATCGCGCCAAGGGTGAGGGGTATCAAGCCCTTGAGGCCGGTGTTGCAGACCGTTCCTGTCGATCGTCGAATGGGGGAGGAGAATTCGTCAGCTCTGCGTCGTCTCCATCGACGGGGGAGGAAACATGGAGGCAGATGCAGGGGTATAAATTGGTCCTTCGGTGCGTGCTGATCCCCTTCAGCAGCAACAGCTCGTCTCAAACATTGACGCCTCTCCCCTCTCGACCAGCCACAATCTCTTCCTCAAACCACTCCAAACCACATCAAGAAAATGCGTCCTCTTTCATCCACCCCCGTAACCCTCCTCGCCACCCTCCTCCCCCTGGGTGCAACCACATCCACCACCCCAAGCGACACCTGCGCCAACAGCACCGACCCCTACACTCTGTACCCCGTGACCACCAACATCACCATCCCGGAGATCGCCGCGCGCACCAACCGCAGCCTCTGCGACATCGCGCGCCACAACCTGATGGCCGACCCGCTCATCCCGCCCAACATCGGGCAGACCATCGTGATCCCGCCGCTCAGCTGCGCCTCCTCCCCGCCGGACAACGAGTCCTGCCTGATCCCCAACACCACGCGCACCGCGCTGTGCATCAACGGCGGGCCGCGCCTCTACTACACCGTCAACGGCGACACCTACGACATCATCGCGCGGCGGCTGAACATCTCCACCGCCGCGCTGATGGGCAACACCTCCACCTCCACCGCCAAGACGTCGTCGGCCGACACCCTGCTGGAGGTCGGCCAGTTCATCAAGGTGCCCCTGTGCGAGCCCAGCCAGTGCTCCATCAAGCCGTTCACGCTCGAGTACGGCGTGTACAAGGACCTGGCGGACGAGTATGGCACCACCGTGGGCCAGATCATGATGCTGAGTCCGACGTACAACTACAGCACCTCGTTGATGACCGGGAACACGCGGCCGACGCTGGATCTGCCGTTCAATTGTTCGGCCACCGGGGCTGATGTGGTGGTGGTTGATTAGAGGTTGTTTGGGGAGTAGGTAGTTGTGTGAGTACTCTGGAAGGGATCGGTGCCCTGGAATATTTGTATTGAAGTACATATTAGTGTTATGAGACGTAACTAAAATATGGTGGATTTGATTGTGTATGTTGTTTTCCGCTTTTGGGATGGGATCGTGTACTCTAACTTATGGGGAGAATCATTCCTGCCGATAATCATCTTGAGACTCAGAAGGTCATCTGACATTAATGATAATCATTGGCTACCAGTCAACGAAGATAAGATACTGGTAGTTCATACGAGTAGCCAGGTTGCAAAACCACCAGGGACAGTTGGAGGCAGCGGGAGGAGCTCCGTGGGAGGAGCTCTTGCTATCTTTCGGTGGATTCTTGGCATTAAACACAGCATCAAGCGCAACAATTATAATCTTCTACAGGTAAAGCGTACACCAGGTCAATGATATAACTCCATTCTGTCTCGCAATCTCACCGTCCTGAAACCTTCGACACCTGCAACCCATTCACACCTCCGGCCAAAATGTCCCTCAACGAAATCACCGGCAAACTCGCCCTCATCACCGGCGCCTCAGGAGGGTAAGCCCCCAATCCCAATCCCAACCCCAACCCCAACTCCAACCATCTAACCCAGAACAACAGCATCGGAAGCGCCTGCGCCCGCCGCCTCGCCCAGAACGGGGTGCACCTCGCCCTGACCTTCTCCAGCAACCAAGCGGCCATCGACCAGCTCGTCGCCGACCTCCACTCCTCCACCTCAACCACCACCCCCCTGCGCATCTCCACCCACCAAGTCGACGTGAGCCACCCCGAACAACTGGAGCACCTCTTCACGGAGATCGAGGAGCATCACGGCCAGCGCCCGGACATCCTCATCTCGAACGCCGGGTACGGCCGCCGCATCCCGGCCGTGTGGGACATCCCGCTGGACGAGTTCGACCGCATGCTGACGGTCAACCTGCGGGCGTCGTTTGTGCTGGTCAAGGGGGTGGTCGAGCGCATGAAGGCCCAGCGGTGGGGCCGGATCGTGTTCATGTCGTCGATTGCGGCGCGCGGGGGCGGGATTAATGGGTGTCGTATGTCGTTTCCTTCCCTATGCACTGCGGATGCGGAGTCTGCTTATCGTCTCGATGTGGTGGAGTGGATGCTGATCACAGGGGTGCAGATTACGCGGCCTCTAAAGGCGGTCTGACGGGGCTGATGATGAATCTGGCCACCCGGTTGGCGGAGTATAGCATCAGCGTGAATGATGTCGCGCCGGCGATGATCGGGGAGACGGGGATGGTGGCCAGTGCGGAGGCGATCCCCCGCGAGGTGGTCGAGGGGATCCCGCTGGGGAGGCTGGGGACGCCGGAGGAGGTGGCGAATGTGGTCGTGATGTTGGTGACGACGGGGTATATGACGGGGCAGAGTTTGTTGCTGGCGGGGGGGTTGAAGTGATTGTTTGTTTGTGTGGCATTGGGGTTGCTGGTGTGATGGTTGTTGTTGAAGTTGATTTGAGTATGTGGTAGAGGGCTGGTCATCTGAATAACGGTGTTTATCTAGTCGAAGCTGTGAGTTAGGGTTAAAGTCTTGGGGATCTTACCCTTCATGTCTAGCTAATGATAACCCGGCACAAAAAAAGAACGTTGCTGGAGAGTCGATAGTGGCAAAGCAGACCACTGTGTTTAGAGGATCTGGCGTGTGAAAACTCTCTTTGGACCTAAATATAGTTATCTGAACCGAACCGTAGTTTCATATCTTGACCTTGAATCACCCAGACCGCAGATTGTATATTTGCTGGCCAGGGAAGGTGTACTTGTATAACCACATAAGAACAGTAATCCTCAATGCTCATTTCTATAAGATCAACCCGACATCGTCAGACACTCATGTTTAGTTGGCACGGACATCATTTATTTGAAACATTTCCATGGTTCTAACACGCAAATGACACTCTGAAAGAGAACAAGAAACACCGTTAATAAGTCATCGATTCCACCAAGACGATCTCTCCCCAGCTTCCTACCCAACAACAACCTCGTTTCTCACCATTCACACCGGCAAAACCACCTTGACCCCCATATACTCGCGCTGATGCATGATCTTCCCCTCGATCAGCACCTGATCCGCGCCCACCGAGTTCCGCACCGAGTCCGTGGGATCCGTACACGTGGCGATCTGGATCTCGCGCCACTCGCGGTTCGTGGGGACCAGCTTGCCCTGCGCCGTCAGGTTCCGGAACTCTTTGTAGACGCCTTGCTCCTCGATGCAGCCCTCTCTCTGAATCAGAGGTGAATCTACAGCGCCATCAGTCATCAGCATCATCCTCCCCCCAACAAACCGGGAAAAGTGACTCACCCAAAGCCGGCCCCATCCGCAAATCCCCCACCGAACTATTAAACAGCACCAGCGACAACCGCTCCTCCTCCAACTGATCCGCCGGCGGGGTGAACACGCGGTGCCGGGTCGCCTTGAAGTGCCCGCCCGAGACGATCTCCAGGGTATCCCCGATGTTCACGACCAGGGCCCCCGGGCGGTACGGCACGTAGTACCACTGCTCGTCGCGGCCCCAGATCTGCAGACACGAGATGGGCACGCTGAAGAGCAGGGTCGTCAGCCCGAAGTCCGTGTGGCCGTGCATCTTGATCCCCTTGGACGCGTCGCGGGCCGCCTGCTGCACCGGCCGGAACAGCGCGTGCCGGAAGTACCCTTCCCCCGTGGGGCTGCCGTGCGACTGCACCTTCTCCCACAGGTAGTCGTCCGGCAGCTCGAGCACGCGCGAGAACAGCGTCAGCAGGCGTCGGTTCACGGATTGCGTGAGGTAGGTGCAGAAGGCCTCGATCTCGTCCATGAACGGTTGCAGGCACTGTGGGACCCGGGTCGAGGGCGAGGCCCATTCGGGCGTGTACCAGTTGAATTGTTCGATGCCGTCGGCGGGGCCGCGGTGGCGCTGGGGATGGTTAGTTTGCGATCTTTGGCGTAAGGAAGAGAGTTGATGTGATGGGATGGGACCTACTTTGAAGCCGTAGGGGTGCTTGTAGCCGGACCAGACGCCGGTTTCGGGGTGGAAGAGCAGGCGCTCCTTGTCCTCTTCGCTGATGTTGTTGTACAGGTATTGTGCTAGGCCGAATTGGCGGTGGAGCTGGAGTTGTGTGCCTGTCAGCGTGGCTTCGACCTAGGGTTGAGTCGTCCCGGGTGATGTCTGACCTGCTCTAAAGACACGCCGTAGTTCTCGAGGAAGAGGAAGCCATCGTCACGGATGGCCACTTTCACCTGTTGAATCAGATCGTTCACGACAGCGGGGTCTTCCGAGTCAAGCAGGGACAGGTCGATGGATTTCAATTCGGCGAAGTTGTGCTTCTCCTTGGTGACGGGTGGAGGAGTCCAGTTGGGCACAAAGGGTTTGCCTGCGAGTGTAGGCGAAGGGGGGTTGAAGGGAGCGCTGGGTGCCATTTTGATCTTGGGATTGTAGTTTCGGAGGTGTCTTCTACTGTGCTGATTGAAGAAGTGTTGACTCGATTGCGATGGGTTCATTTATATCCGCGATGTTGGACGCGGGATCCGGTATACGATGTGCTCTGTGGTCATACGAGATTCCATTCCTCTGCCTGCCATTGTCTCTCACCACCAGGGAGAACGACAACTGCTCCTCAGTGAACTCACTCTTCTCTCGTCCTTGAGCTCCTCTATCAGATCGCAGAGCTCCCGCCAAGACCCTGATAAGGAGTATCACAGTGGACGCTCTCCACGGGTGGGAGGAGCTCCTCCCGCTTGGCACTCGGGAGGAGCATCACTCCCTTTTCCCGATATTTAAATGCCCTTAAACTCTACTAGATAATCCTCATGCCCTAACCAACCAGATCGAACTTCCCAACGCCACATTCCTCCCTATCTTCAGCGATACCACAATCACAACCACAACCCCAATCCCCAATCCCCAATCCCCAAGCTCCATCCAACCAAAATGTCCCGCCAACTCATCTCCAGCGAGAAGTTCCCCCCCAAGCCTCACAACTGTGCGTCCCAGCCCTCATCCCTCCACCCCCACGACCAAAGAACTAACCCCCGCAGGCCCCGCCGTCAAAGTCCCCGGCCTCGTCTTCTGCGCCGGCCAAACCGCCACCGGCGAGATCAAGCAAGCCACAGTGAGTGCCCAGCCCGCCTGTCTTCCCCAATCCACAGGAAAACAAGTCTAACCAGGCCGAATAGCGAACCGTGCTCCAAAACCTCAAAGAAGTGCTCGAACTATCCGGCTCCTCGCTGGAGCAAGTGGTCAAGTACAACGTGTACCTGGCGGACATGAAGGACTTTGCGGCGATGAACGAGGCGTACATTGACTTCCTCCCGAAGCCGATGCCCTCGCGGTCGTGTCTGCAGGCGGTCGCGCCGGGGGAGGGGACGGTGATTGAGATTGAGTGTATTGCGCAGGTGTGAGATTTTCTTGGATAGGTGAATAGATTTCTTTTGAGTTGTGCAGTTTTTAGGGCTGGGGGTGTAGATTGGGATTTGGGAGCTTTGTGGGGGTTGTTTTGTGGGTGTTGATAAGATGGGTTGCATTCTCCAAAATTGAAAGGAAAATCATTGTAGAAAAGCTTTTCACCCCTGGGGATCACGAAACCGATCATCTGAGAGTCATCGCTGCACAGCGCTCCAGTGTATGTGCTCCGCAAAGATACAACCCACACACACCGCACATTCCCCAACCCTACCCTACAGTAAAGACCTACGCCACCGCTAAATCAATACATCTCATACCGCCACCCCAAGCGCACCATCTCCTCCGTGACGCCCCCCTTCATCGCCTTGCGCACCTCCTCGTCCACCCCGGAATCCAACCGGCGATTCTCCCGCAGCACCACCCAGCGGTACGCCGTCATCGTCGCGGCCAGCAGCACCGCGGCGCCCATCAGCGTGCCGAACGCCGCATAGAAATGCGGCGACGAGTAATACAGATACGAGGCCCAGATGTTCGAGGTGCCGCCGATGGCGTTCACCAGCGCGGACGCCGCGGCGCGCTTGGCCACCGGCCGCGCCAGGTGCAGGTTGATGGTCTTGTAGAGGAGGAGCTGGGGGCCGACGGAGGCGAACGGCAGGAGCATCATGGCGAAGTAGCGGGCGCCGATGTCCAGCGTCGCCAGCAGGATCATGTACATGGCGATGGCAATACCAATGCAGCCCAGGATCAGCGGGTAGACCGTGTTGCGCCGGTCGGAGTAGAACATGATCCCGTAGTACACGGCCCCCGCCAGGATGTACGGCGGCGCCGTCAGGAGCAGGCTGACGGTCTCCGAGAAGTTCAGCGAGGAGACGAGGGTCGGGAAGTAGTTGGCGATGGAGCCCTGGGTTTGGGACAGCATGTTGGCCAGGATGAGCAGGATGAGTTTCGGGTCAGCCAGCGCGTGCAGGAAGCCCTGCAGCGGGCTTTCTTTCTCCGTGTCCGCGTTGCCCTCGGCCGCGCCGGCTTCGGACTCGATGCGCCACACGGCCAGATCGCGCTGCACAGGGGAGAGCAGCCGGCTGTTGTGCGGGAACTCCGGCATGATCAGCCCGCACAGCAGCCCGATGCCCACGGTCGCGCTGCCCTCGATGATGAACAGCCACTGCCACCCGGCGATGTTGTGCACCCCGTCCAGCTGCAGGATGGCGGCGGCGAAGAGGCCCCCGAACGCGTTGCCGACCTGCTGCGCGATGTAGAGGCCCGCGATGCGCTTGCCCAGTTCGATCTTCGTGTACCACGCCGACAGGTAGTAGATGGCCCCCGGGAAGAAGACGGCCTCGGCGATGCCCAGGATCGCGCGCACCGCGAGCAGCTGCCCGTAGCTCTTGACCGCGGCCGTGGCGGCGGAGATGCACCCCCAGATGGCCACGGCCACGCAGATGTACAGCCCCGGCCGCGAGATGCGCGTGATCAGGATGTTGCTGGGCACCTGGAAGGGGAGGTACCCCACAAACAGAATGGAGACGGCGGTGGCGAACTGCTCCGAGCTCATGTGCAGGTCGTCGGTGATGCCTTGCAGCTTCGCCGACGCCAGGTTCTGCCGGTCGATGTAGTTCAGGATGTAGAGGATGCCGATCGTCGGCAGCACCAGCAGGTCGACCTTGCGGACGAGCCGGCGCTGCAGGTCGCGCAGCTCATCGTCGCTGAGGTCGCGCAGGGACTCGGGCATGCGCTCGTCGTAGGGAGTGACTTGACCCTCGTGGCAGGAGGCTTTGTCCGTGATGGACGGTGGGGGCTTGTTGGCGTCCATGTCGGGGGGTGAAGCGGCGAGGGGGGGTTTGTGTGTGTCTGCTGGGGAGGGAGGGGCTGGGGCTGGGGCTGGGGCTGCCATTGTGGTTTTTGGGCAGGTTGTGCATGGATGCAGTTATATGTCATTCGATCAATGCATGGCCATTGAGAGAGTCCATGATAGTAATCACACTCAATTGACCGTATCAGTGACTCGTGAGCTGTGGTGTGGAGATAGCAGATAAGGAGGGAGGAGGGGAGGAGGAGGAGAAAAGAAGAGTGCTGCTCCTCCTCCTCCTCCTCCTCCTCCTTCTCCCCCGCCTTATCTGTCAAGCCCTAAAATGCGGAGCTCCTCCCGCCGATAAGCACCGCTGCACTACCCGGAGATCCACCCGAACACGACACGCCTATTCCACTTCCTAACATACTTAAACCAATCCTTTGTTGAGCGTATTCTTCTTATTATCATTTACATTTACATTCACAATCACACCCTCAGTCCTATCAAAGACCCCCTCAACCAATCCCCGCTCTACCCCTTCCAAAACCCCCACCCCCACCACCCCCCACCAAAATGACCCAAAAAACCCCCCCAACCGCACAAACCACCACGATCCAGAACCCACGCCTGCGCCTCCTCAACAAACTGCGCACCTCCGACTACCCCGTGATGACCTTCATGGCGCTCCCGTCGGTCCGCATGGCGCAAGTCGTGGCCCTCACCGGCGTGGACGGGGTCATCATCGACTGCGAGCACGGGCACATCTCCGACGACGCGATGCACAACAGCGTGGCCGCGATCGCGGCGCTGGGGGTCTCGCCGATCATCCGGGTGCGGGGCCCGGCGCACGACATCCTCAAGCGCGCGCTGGACACGGGCACGCACGGCATCATGGTGCCGCAGATCAACACCGCCGCGGAGGCGCGGCAGGTCGTCGCCTCCTCCAAGTTCCCGCCGCACGGGGTGCGCGGCCAGGGCTCGGCGTTCCCGGCCATCGCCCACGGCCTGTCGACCCCCGAGTATATGGGGTCGGCCAACGAGACCATCCTCACCATGGTGCAGATCGAGACCAAGGAGGGGGTCGACAATGTCGACGCGATTTGCGCCGTCCCGGGCGTCGATTTGGTCTTTATCGGCCCGAATGATCTCGCGCAGGCGCTGTTGGGGTATGTCCCCGCGCGCGGGGATGAGCCGGTGTTCGTCGAGGCGATTGAGAAAATTGTCCAGGCCGGGAGGAAGTATGGGAAGTGGGTGGGGAGGATGGTGAATAATGGGGCGTTGGCCAAGGAGGCGAGGGGGATGTATGATACTGTCGCCATGACGGGGGATACTAAGGCGGTGCAGAATTGGTATATTGCTGAGTTGGAGGTTGCGAGGTCTTAGGTTTAGCTTTGGGGAGTATGGATTAGAAAGGTTGAGGGGCCGGAAAAGGTTGCAGGGAAGGTTGTACATATTGAATTTCATATCACGTTTGGTTTAAAAGGATATTGTGTTGTGCTTGGGGAGAGAGAGCAGTACTGTAGGTTGACGGCCGTAGGTTCAACCACCTCCCCTGCCCAGCTCGTCCAGACATCTCCCAATCAATCGCCCAATCTGCCACCTCTCCCTTCGCCCAAACACCGTCCGGGCCCAGCGCAGCGCCCCCTCCCCGTCGCCATCGGCCACCCCGACCTCCCCCATCGCCCCCGGCACCCCCCACCGCACCAGCTGCCACGCCACCAAGAACGCCTGGTATGCGTACAGCAGCACCCATGGCGCCTCCGCCTCCAGGGACGAGCACCGGTCCAAATACCGCAGGAACCAGTCCACGTGCGGCTGCACCGCCTGCACCACCGTGTCCACCTCGCACAGCACCTCGCACGAGGCCGGCGCCAGCCGCGTCGACTGCTGCAGCCACGTGTCGATGCTTGCCCCGACGATGCCCCCCGTGTGCAACGGCGACCACATCTGGAGCTCGAGCATGGCCGTTTCCCACGTCGCGGCGCAGGTGATGGTGCGGGCACTGGTCGTTCGGGGATTTTCATCGGTGGTGGGAACCAGATCACCATCCGGGCGGAGGTACGGACCCAGCGCCGCGAGGGACGAGCGCAGCGCCCCGAACCGCTCCATGCTCAACATGCCCGTCATCGTGGACCAGCCGGAGATCTCGCGGGCGCTGGAGATGAGGAACTGCGCGATGTTGATGGCGCCGTAGGGGTCGAAGGGGGCGATGGGTTGGATGTCGGCGGTGGGGGAGAGGAAGTGCCGAATTGCGTCGGCGTACTGTAGCGTGGGGGCTTCAGCGGTGGCAGTGGAGCGAGAGGTGAGTTGGAGGTGCGCCCATTCGGCGCTGGTGGAGGCGGACCACTGGTTCTCGGGGCAGGGGAGGTCGTGCTTGATTTCCAGGTGCGAGATGCAGCGGGGGATGGAGAGGAGTTGGTAGTACAGGGCGTCGATCTGGTGGACCGCGAAGATGGTTTGCTTGTGCGATTCAGCGTGGATGAAGGCGCGCCAGAGGGAGTCGAGGTCGGAGGTTGAGGCCAGGGAGGAGGTCGGGCTCGGTTGCATGAGGCCCGCCGATCGGGCGAGGGAGATCATTGCCGTGTGCATCTTGAGGCCCTGAGTCGAGCTCTCGCCGCAGAGATACATCATGGCGCAGATCTGGAGGAGGAGGTAGGATTGGATGGTGGTGAGGTGCGAGGAAGTGGCTTCGGCGGTGTCGTCGGCGTCGTCTTCATGGCTGGGGAGGAGAGCACGCGCACGATGGAAGCATTGCACGGACAGGGTGGCGCCAGACCCGGATTCGTCCTCTCGTTCCGGATCATCACCATATTGGTAGGCAATACTGAGAATGCTTAGGATGAGATATGCGGATACCTGCGTGATATCAAAGGTTGCGTGGTGTAGAAAGGGGAGAAAGCAGGAAACATGGTTGAAGAAGAGATCGCGTCCCCGGTGGATCTGCAGGTCGGACGGAAACCAGTCGTCCTGTCCGAGCAGCGAGGTATTGGATGGAGATTTGCCCGCAGAATCGGACACACTGGGCGCTTTGTTGCTGGAGGAGGGTGAATCTGGATGCCCAAAAGATGGACGTTCCGGCAGTAGATTCCACTCGAGTTCGAAAACCTCGTCCAGGGCAGGCTGACTCGGACTCCTCCGGAAGGTTCGTGCCGAGGGCCGACGTCGGCTCGCTCTCGCTGCCTCGTATTCATCGCCAGCCAGCTGGAGTCGATGATGCACCGAGCATGACTGGTGGTGCTCGGGGTGCTTCCGCTTCATATGTCGATTGCGCAAATCCGGACGGGAGAAGGTCGCACTGCAATGACCACAAGCCAAGGAGACTTCGCCTGGGGAACGCGAGTGCAGGGCAGCATGGCGCTTGAGGTTTTCATGTCTGGTGAAACGGCTCTGGCAGATGGAACATTGGAAGGGCTGGTAGGGTGGGACCGGTCGGGTCGAGTGAGCGACCGACATGGTGGACTGCTTTTGATGTTGAGCAAGTGCACTCACTCCCGAGTCGACTCAGGAGGCTGGCAATGCCACCAAGGAAGAAATCCGGGGGAAGGAGAGTGTTTAACGCTTGGATTGGCGTAAGGTAGGTACTGCCAGGGTAAGGTACCTAGTAGTTTTACCCCACCCCCGCAAACAAGATCGCTGCTTGGCGTCAGATCGGCTATTCGGCAATTGTGCTGGGCGTTAGGGTAAAGAACTGTGAGCTCCTCAGTATGTTGGATCCTTCGTGGAAAGCAACGTAAACAGATACATAAGAGAAAACATCGACTGCAGTCACGAAAGCAGATGGGAATATGGATGCTGGGCTTATCTGATAGCTCAATGAGCCCGGTCTGATTGGATGGTGGGATCCGCTGTCGGCCGGGTTATCTTATCTCTGATCGGCCGGTGATTGGCCAGCGACTCCTTTTATCGGCCGCCCTCAACAGCCCTGAGTCCCGAGTCCCCCCCACGTCCTGGTACCTACCTACTGGGTAGTACTATACCTCAGGGCTAGGTCAAGGAGGTACTGTATTTTACCTCGTACTGAGGATTCGCCAAGGATCACCGGCAAGGCAAGGGCACACCAAAGGGGCCTTGAAATGTGGATGCAAAGGCGATGACGCGGACAAAACCGGGGTGTTGACTGCCCCGTAAACAACCTGCTACTTGTCCTGCCAGCTGCATCCCATTGACATCCGAAAAAAACTACATGGCCATTTCACACTAGTAGGGAGGGATTGGCTCTTCACAGTCCAAGTCAGTCTTTGAGTCTTGTATCTCGTGATATTTGTAAGTGTCTGATCCACATTCCTCCAACGCAAGGGTTCTGCCAATCACCCCACCTATTTACATATCCCCTACAGGTGGCACTGCCCGTGCACGTTCCGCGAGACCGATGTCCCGTTCAAAGTCAACTGAGAAACAGTTAGAGTCGAATCACTATCATCTGTCAAACCAGTAACGAGACTCAGACTTACAGTCCAGTGGGCATGCTTCTTGCAATAGACCGGCTTCAACCCGTCCGTGCAGTTCTCGCGCTCGTAGCTCCAGTCCGTGGGAAATGCCGGGATACCTAGCCGTGCTGTAAGTAATCATTCCAGACCTCATTCCTTGCCACATCATCGCCACAGCCAAGGCTCTTTCTTACATTCACCCGCAACCCGATCGCCCAAATCCCAAGCACCGCCGCCCGCGCCGACAAAAGCGCTGGTCACTTGCTGGATGACGTCGTCACCGGCCTCCTCAATCTTGTCGGTGTTGCTGCAGCAGAGAGGGATGCCGTCACTATAGTCCAGCACGGACTCAGCCGTAGCCACGGCGGCGAGGAGAAGAATGGCAGGAAGTGTGAGCTTCATTCTAGGAGCTTCGTATGGCTTGTAGGGAAAAAGAAGTATTTCAGGACGAATTCTGGAGACTGGACCTGGGAGCGCTTTATGTTTGCTGTTGCGCCAGGGGACAAACAAGAAACGAGGCAGGAAGAAGCTTAAAGCTAGGCAGACACTGTCCCTGGCATGTGGAGCTGAGACGCAGCCATTCGAAAAGTTGGTGTCAGTGAGCCCCTTGCGCCCGGTGTTTGATGGTCGTCTATTTTTGTCAAGGGATGGAGGGAGATGACACGAGCGGTAAGGGTGTCGAAGAGATCAGGGATTGTGCGCTTGTTGATGTGTTGATCTTTGTTCCGACTCAATGTATTTGTTGCCGGTAGATCACGCACACGATGGGTCTTCACGGTCGCGATTAGTATTAGCTTGAAAAGACCGAGTCAAGACTCAAGCCTTGCCCTTGCCCGAGAAGTATTTCTGATTATCGTACGGAACAGCACTGCAAGGCGAATCATGCAGCGTCCATGGCCCGTTGAGCAACTGCGCAGCAGTCGGTGCAAGCCTTGGATAAGCGCCGG
Source organism: Aspergillus indologenus CBS 114.80 (assembly GCA_003184685.1). NCBI lineage: Eukaryota > Fungi > Ascomycota > Eurotiomycetes > Eurotiales > Aspergillaceae > Aspergillus > Aspergillus indologenus. The sequence continues at coordinate 516,793 of KZ825468.1, read as the reverse complement.
ATCGCTTCAAGAGTCGAGTCTCGAGCCGTTTGCGATAAGTACAGCTCTGCTTGGTGGAGCGTTTTCAGGTTATATATCTCCGAGGCGGGCTGCGGGCTGCGTATGATGCTCGAAGCGAGCGTTTTCATCGCGACAGAAGGGTAGTGGTAAGCAATACTGATTATAGGTCAGAAAATATGGCATCGGTAGAGGAAGAGACCGCTCTCACCCGAGATTGATATCATCACGAGGTAGGTATTTCAACAGGGCGAGGGATGCTCTTGCAGCCTTCGACATGAGCGACGTGGACAGCAGGACACGAGGATTGTCCGAGAACCCGGGTGAGGTGGAAAGGCTCAGGCCGCCAAGAAGATCCTGCGCGGTGTTTACTCCTCGCATGGCAACTAAGGAGTGGATGGCGATCATGCAGTCATAATAGGCATAATGGATGAACAGAAGAGTCGGGAACACTGGCTGTTGTCGGAATGGTGGATTTGCTCCGGATCCAGGCTGTAGTTCACGGGGAAGTTTCCGCAACCACGCCTGAAGTTTTTGGTCAAACTCGCCTGTGAGAGCAAGTAACTGATCGAAAGACTTGCTGCCCGCAGAAGCTAGATATAACTGTCGAACTATCTGGCTCCTGATCTGCACAAGCTCGGCGGTGGGATGGAAGAGATTGAAGGTATCCGATTCGTTCCTTATTGGCACACTGTAGGCGTTTGTGGGACAACTGATATGCAACACCTCTGCAAAGATGTCTTCTTTCCGCGCTGGCGGAACTCCGAATCGATAAGATATCCTCCTAAAAGTCAGAACAGGCACCCAGAGTTAAGGAATTGTTGCACATACTCATTATCCATTGCACAAATCATCAAGAAGAGCAAGTGCCGATCCTCCCTCTCCTCAACAGAACATCTCAGCAGGGATCCTGCATTACCCAAGTCCAATTGGTTGCTGATTTGCACAGCAATAGCAATAAGCGAACTACAAGGGTGAGCAGCAGACAACGACAAGAACAAAACAGCCATCACTAAAATCGATTTGCATGCCCAGAGATCAGGGGGTGCTAGTAGAATCTCATTGATAGCTTGCAGGGCGCCCTTCATATAGAGTGAGCTGATCTGATGGTCAGGCTGACCTCTTGTGGATGGAAGCATGTAGGCGACAGCCAAGATGACATGAATGCTGGCCCACTGGCCTGGGCCATGCACCTGCGGATCCGCGTAGTTACCGGCAAATAATGAGTCAATGTCTGCCGGAGTATATACCGGCAGGGTTATATTGAACTTCTCCATGTAGTCCTGTAAGAGGTGCTTCAAAAGCTCCGCCCGTGGGAACGAGGCAAATAGCTTCCTGGGTGGCAACAAAGAGCTCAATTGAGGCTCGGAGGCCGCACTCCCCAGAAGAAAATCAAGATGGCTCGAATCCGCCTTTTGTGATATCCAGTCCAACCCTTCATTCGTCGAGACCGAGAAACCTGAGCTAATGTTAGACAGAGAATGAATTTCAGGTTGTGGTCCGACTTACATCCCGCACCTGTGTTGCTGATACACCTCGGGATGTAGAAGCATGGGGGTTTCTCTTGATGCAGACCTAATCCATTCTCAACGCGCACGGGACGAACAACGCTATCTGAGCGCATGCTTGTAGAGACTGGCTGTTGTTGATCCAAAAAGTCTTCGATATCGAAATCATCGAGAGGATCCAACCCGGGGTGGTTGGTTTCCGCAACAGGTAGACCGGTGTCATCAGGAGGCGTGTCCGGCAAAGAGCCCATCTCTTCCGCACCCGTGCCGAAGATGCTACTTAGATGGGTCTCCAGTCGCTCCAGCTTGCCTTCGAGGTGGTTGATCATCGCCTCTCTTCACACAAGCAATTAGCGAATGACTTTCCCCGGTGGCTGATGCGTGGGGCTTACCCACCGTCGCAGGATGGTTTTATATCGCTGTTCGTTTCGAGTACAAGAGATGCCCATCTTCTCGCAGCGGGAGCAGCGGGAGTTCATGGAGGAATCGCATTTGGTCTTGCTGCGGCGACATGCTTCACATGCCTGATGGAATTTTGCCGTCTATCAGAACACAAAACAGCTAGCAAAGGGTCATGATCACGCATACCTTCCGCTTCTTGAGAATGTCATGATACTCGTGGCGTGACTGCGAGAGAGGCGACCCTCGCGTGTTGGACATGGATGATGAAGATGAAGAAGAGGGAGGCCGGTCATGGTGTGCGTTGAGCATGGCTTTGGAAACGGTAGCAAGGAGTAAGTAGTGATGACAGTGGACGGACTGACTGACTACCTAGTACTGTGCTGAGGTACAGTACGTGGCTGTGATACTTACTGTCTCCGTACCCTAGGTTAAATCAACTGACTCCACCTTTAACAGCTTTAACAGCTTTAACAGCTTTATCAGTTTTAATACCCCCTGATGGCTGTACTGTACACGATAGACTGCCGTGTATCATTCATACGGGAAAGTTTCACCTACCATGACAAAAGTCTGCGTGAGAGTTTACGGGCCAATGATAGAAATCGAATGCCTATACGCTAAGCCTTGTTGGGGTCTTCGGAGGCCGGATGTTGGGCAGAATATAGAGGGCGGTGGGTATTGTCTGTGTAATGATACAGCAGCTTCTCCGGACCGTTAGCCTGCCGATCATCTTTTGCTTCTCCTTCTCCTTCTCCACTCCACGCCCCTCATCTCAATTCTCAATTCTCATCCGAGCCCACTGCAGTCATTCCATCATTTTCGCCCTTGTGATAATTATGTGGCTACGATCTTCAGGCTCTCGACCTTTTCTCTGATACAAAACTCTTCGCAAACACCGCGCCTCAGTGAGGGCTGGGCTATGATGTCGTCGTTAGTCTGATCTCTTGTATGTCCAGTACAGTACAGTTCACAGCCACCGGCACACCGAGAATTCAGCCCATTGATTGACTTCGATAATGACCCCGTGGGTCCAGCCAGATCATCCACGCTTCTTTCGGCTCCCGGACGTTCACTCAATCTTTAACTCGGGTCCAGGGACTGGTCTCCACCCCCCTGACTCTGGGTCTTACACCCTCTGGTTGGTCCGGATGCCGGACACTCGCTGCTGACGCCTAGCTGGTACTTCTCATTTGACACATGTGTCACAATTTCGATTATTATGTCCTGCTTATACAATCCCGTTCGGGCCTCCGGGTGTTCGCTCTGCACGATGAGCAAATACGATCGGGTTCTCAACGCTCCGCAAGCGGGTCGTTCTAGAAGCCGCGCGGTCCAACAACTATGTATATCTAGCTCATTCTTCGCAGGCTCCTCACCTCTGCTCTATATTTATGGTCACCCAAGCGATTGATCGGTCTCTTTGGTCCACAGATTCTTTTCAGTCAGTCAAGATACCTTCGTAGGACCCAGCGCCTTCTGTAGGCCGATCGGACCTCAGGGGCCTCCACCACACTACCAGGCGCCCTTTCCTCCCTCTTCGCCTCTTTTATTGTTTTCAAGCTTACTCGACCCATGCGAACAATCCCGTGAACGGCATTTCCCCCGATTATGTCGTTCGTCCCTACTACCGGCACCAACGCCGGGCGGGCCCAAGAGGTGGTTAGCCACAACCTGCCGCAGAATAGCGGGGCAACCTACCATGACGATCCAGCTTCGGGACCAAAGGAATTTGACCAGGAAGCCAGCGAAGATGACGCGACGCTTCAAGGACGAGAGGACAAGATGGAGGCTCGCGTGGGTGATCTCGCACGCCGGCTCACTCGACAGTCCACCCGCTACTCAACCAAAGCCGACCTTGAGAACCCCTTTGTCAATACTGACCCGGAGTCGACGCTGAATCCACACAGTCCCAATTTCCAAGTGAGAGATTGGATCAAGATGCTCCTCGCCATTCGCACGCGTGATCCTGAGCGTTACCCCGACAGAACTGCAGGTGTCGCTTTCAAGAACTTGAGCGTCCACGGCTACGGCTCGCCCACCGACTACCAGAAAGACGTTCTCAATTCGCTTCTGGAATTTGGAACCCTAATTCGCAAGCTCATGGGCGCCAAGATGCAAAAGATCAACATTCTGCGCGAGTTTGACGGGCTTGTCAAGTCAGGAGAGATGCTCATTGTACTTGGCAGACCCGGTTCGGGGTGCACGACCTTCCTCAAGACAATCTCCGGGGAGATGAACGGTATCGAGATGTCGGAGGAATCTATACTGAACTACCAAGGTATGTTTCCTCTATATAGCTGTCCGATGGCCTTGTCAGTGCTTACGTTGAGTGCTTTCTTCAGGTGTCCCTGCGAAGGAGATGCACAACGCCTTCCGGGGCGAAGCCCTCTACAACGCTGAGACAGATGTTCACTTCCCCCAGCTGAGCGTTGGTGACACGCTCCAGTTTGCCGCATTGGCCAGAGCTCCCCGTAATCGCCTCGAGGGTGTCAGCCGTCAACAATACGCCGAGCATATGAGAGACGTGGTCATGGCGATGCTTGGTCTTTCCCATACGATCAACACTCGTGTCGGCAACGATTTCGTCCGTGGAGTTAGTGGTGGTGAGAGAAAGCGTGTTAGTATCGCGGAGGCAATGCTGAGTCAAGCACCACTGCAAGCATGGGATAACAGCACCAGAGGTCTAGATTCTGCGAACGCTCTTGAATTCTGCAAGAATCTAGCCCTGATGAGCAAATATACTGGCACTACAGCCTGTGTTGCTATTTACCAAGCTTCTCAAAGCGCATATGACGTTTTTCAAAAGGTGACCGTGCTCTACGAAGGAAGGCAAATCTATTTCGGACCAACCACAGAGGCCAAACAATTCTTTGTTGACATGGGCTTTGAGTGTCCTGACCGGCAAACAACGGCTGATTTCCTCACGTCCCTGACTTCGCCCTCAGAACGACAGGTCCGCCCAGGCTTTGAGAACCGTGTCCCCCGCACTCCGGATGAATTCGCGGCTGCCTGGAAACAAAGCAGCGCGAGAGCTAAACTCTTGAGAGAAATTGATGAGTTTGAAAGTCAATACCCACTCAAGGGCTCTTCGTACGAAGCCTTTGTGGATGCGCGACGGGCGATGCAGGCGAAGCATCAACGCCTGAAATCGCCTTATACCATTTCGGTTTGGGATCAAATCTCTCTCTGTACGACTCGGGGCTTCCAGAGACTTAAGGGCGACATGAGCTTAACTCTCTCTGCCCTCATTGGTAATTTCATCATCGCCCTGATCGTCGCATCCGTTTTCTTCAATCTTCCGGACAACACCTCGAGCTTCTATTCGCGCGGAGCATTGTTGTTCTATGCAGTTCTGCTCAACGCCTTTTCCAGTGCCCTTGAAATCCTGACACTCTATGCGCAGCGTCCAATTGTGGAGAAACAGGCACGATATGCATTCTACCACCCGTTCGCGGAAGCAGTAGCGTCCATGCTGTGCGATACTCCCTACAAGCTACTGAACTCGATCACCTTCAACCTGCCTCTATATTTCATGACCAATTTGCGCCGGGATGCAGGAGCGGTTTTCACATTCTGGCTGTTCTCTGTGGTAACCACCTACACCATGAGTATGGTTTTCAGAACGATCGCTGCGACATCTCGTTCACTCTCGCAAGCCTTGGTCCCCGCTGCCCTGCTTATTCTTGGCATGGTCATTTACACTGGATTCGTCATTCCCACTCGGAACATGCTCGGCTGGTCTCGCTGGATGAACTATATCAACCCAGTGGCCTACGCGTTCGAATCGTTCCTCATTAACGAGTTTTCCGGTCGCAAGTTTGAATGCTCGAGCATCGTTCCATCCGGATCGCAGTACGACTCAGTGTCCATGGATTATCGCATTTGTTCCACGGTTGGTGCCCAAGCTGGGTCAACGGTCGTGGACGGGTCACTGTACCTCACGCAGAGTTACCAGTATACCACCGGGCATGAATGGCGCAACCTGGGAATTCTCATTGGGTTTATGGCTTTCTTCGCCTTCGTCTACCTGGTCAGCACCGAATACATCTCGGAGCAGAAGTCCAAGGGAGAGGTGCTGTTGTTCCGTCGGGGCCACCAGGCAACCCTGCCTACAGAAGGAGACGTCGAGGTCCAACCCAGGCCCGGTGGTGCAGTGAAGACCGAGACCAGTGGCGACCAAGAAGGTGTCCGCATTCAGAGGCAAACCGCGATCTTTCACTGGGAGGATGTGTGCTATGATATCACCATCAAGGGTGAAGACCGACGGATTCTGGATCATGTGGATGGCTGGGTGAAGCCTGGAACTTGCACGGCTTTGATGGGTGTCTCCGGAGCAGGAAAGACCACATTGTTGGATGTTCTGGCCACTCGAGTCACGATGGGTGTCGTGACTGGCGACATGTTAGTTGATGGCAAGCCCCGCGATCAGTCGTTCCAAAGAAAGACTGGTTACGTCCAGCAGCAGGATGTACACCTCCCTACGTCGACTGTCCGTGAAGCACTTCAGTTTAGTGCTCTGCTACGCCAGCCAGCCCACTTTAGCCGGAAAGAGAAACTGGACTACGTGGACGAAGTTATCAAGCTACTGGGAATGGAGGCCTACGCCGATGCAGTCGTCGGTGTTCCTGGCGAGGGCTTGAACGTCGAGCAGCGTAAACGTCTGACTATTGGTGTTGAACTTGCGGCCAAGCCTCAGCTCCTGCTCTTCCTTGATGAACCGACGTCCGGCCTTGATAGTCAGACTTCATGGTCGATCCTGGACCTTATCGATACTTTGACACAGCATGGACAAGCAATTCTTTGCACCATTCATCAACCGTCCGCCATGTTGTTCCAGCGGTTCGATCGCCTTCTGTTTCTAGCAAAGGGGGGCAAGACCATTTACTTCGGCGATATCGGTGAAAACTCGACGACTTTGTCCAATTATTTTGAGAGGAACGGAGCTCACACTCTTAAAAATGGAGAAAATCCTGCCGAATGGATGCTTGACGTCATTGGCGCGGCCCCCGGGTCCAAGACCGATATAGACTGGCACAAGGTGTGGAGAGAGTCGCCAGAGTACACGGGAGTGAAACAACACTTGTCTGAGCTTCGGTCAACCTTATCTGCCCAGCCCAAGGATGATTCCGATCCGGAAGCCCTGAAGGAATTCGCCGCACCGTTTCACATCCAACTTTACGAATGCCTGGTTCGGGTGTTTGCGCAGTACTACCGCACCCCAACCTATATTTGGAGTAAAACTGCTCTATCTGTCTTAACCGCTCTCTACATCGGGTTCTCCTTCTTCCACGCGAGTAACTCGATCCAAGGCATGCAGAACCAGATGTTTTCCATCTTCATGCTGATGACCATTTTCGGCAACCTTTGTCAGCAGATCATGCCGCTCTTCTGTACCCAACGTTCGCTCTATGAAGTGCGTGAACGGCCCTCCAAGGCCTATTCCTGGCAGGCCTTTATGACCGCTAACATCCTGGTTGAATTACCATGGAACACCTTGATGGCGGTTCTGATGTTCGTTTGTTGGTATTATCCCATTGGCTTGTACAACAACGCCAAGCCCACTCACGCCGTGAACGAGCGCTCGGCACTTATGTTTCTTCTGATCTGGGTCTTCCTCCTCTTCACGTCCACCTTCGCTCACATGGTCATCGCTGGAATTGAATTGGCCGAGACTGGCGGTAACATCGCAACGCTTCTCTTCTCCCTCTGCTTGATCTTCTGCGGTGTCTTGGCTACCCCGGATGCGATGCCGGGATTCTGGATCTTCATGTACCGTGTATCGCCCTTTACGTATCTGGTCTCAGCAATGCTGAGTACGGGTATCTCCGGGACAAATGCGGTTTGCGAGTCAATTGAATATCTGACTTTCAACCCCCCGAACAACCAGACGTGTGAGAGCTACATGAAGGCCTATATCAGCGTCGCGGGTGGGTACCTGGAAGACCCATCGGCGACGTCGAACTGCCAGTTCTGTACCATCAGTAGCACGGACACGTTCCTTGCATCCGTGTCCAGCTACTTCTCCGACGCGTGGCGGAACTTCGGGCTCATGTGGGTATACATCATCTTCAACATTGCGGCCGCCGTGGGGATTTACTGGTTGGCCAGAGTTCCCAAGTCGGCTGGCAAGGCCAAGAAGGCGTGATTTGACTGCTACATTTACGTTCGCGTGCGGTGCTGTGTGCTGCTATAACTCACTGCCTATCATTGAAACTGGGGACTGTCTAGAATGTCTTTGTCGTTTGCCACATTCCTTCCAGCATAGCCCCGATATACCACCCCGTTACTTTTGTCGTCTAGACTCACTTCATCTACTCGACTCATTTATTTATTACTTTCTTGACTCTCGTTCAATCACCTTTCTGTATCGCTGTTTATTTTTCATCGCCTTCCTTTCTTCGCGGAACTGCTGTATGCAAATGTACCACCAGGTACCGCTGCTTCGACTCTTCTGTCCTTATTCTCTTCATGTTACTCTCTTACTCGGTTATATTACCTAGAGCCTTTGCTTAGAGTATAGATACATTCTCTCAATATTTCTCTTCTTGCACACTTTGCTCGTATAGCCGTTTCAATTCGCAACTTCACCTTGAATGTGTGCTTTGACATAGGGTACAATCTAAACGAGATAGGAGATGCTCATTATCGTTGTCTCTATCAGTCCCGAGAGAGGAATATATGATTAATATCTACGTTTCACCCCAGCTTTCTGTAGCTCTCAGGAAATATAAGCGATGGACCGAAGGTTGCTCCATAGGCTCCAGACATTCCGGACAGGGGAGTCTACTCAGTGAACACATTACCGCTCATATATTTGAGCCCCGTATCCGGCGCCGCCCACCGCGCCGCAGAACGCATCAATTCCGCCAGGGAACTGCGCCACCAACTCAACCCCAATCCTCTCATGCAGGACGGAGGTTGGATTCAAGTAAAACTGGGCTCTTTGCTAGTAGAATTAGTACTTGTAGTCACAGTTGACGAAGATGCAAGTATGAGTTCAAATCGATGATCCATCTCGACCTCCTGCGGTATCGGCCGGATCCACCGCATCCGAACCGCCGGCTGGAATTGTCTCGATGCGGTCATGCCCAGCAGAGTCACGGTGAAGGTTCCACTTGAAGATCGAGGTCTTTACCTCACTGTATTTGGACCTCCGCGGAGATACCGTCCGTCAACTCTGATATTAATCCACTCACAATGATAGCTGTGTGCTCTAGCCAAGCACTTTCTTTCATAGGCTTTTGATTTTGTAGGAGAGCGACAGCATCTTTCTCTCACATCAATTGTCCTCAAAAATGATATACTATGCGTAGCACAGGTTGGGGACCATAGAATCTATAACCCCATCCAGAACACATCCTCATCATCCCAATTCTGGCGCCACGGCAGTGGCAGACGTCGATGCAGTCTCGTCACCACCTCGACATACCTTGGCTCTACCTCTCGACTGATCACACCACGTCGAATGAGAAACTCAATAATAGCAACCGCACTATTCGGCTTGAACAACCCCCTCCGCAACGCATCGAGCACTTGATCCACATCCCAAAGCCGAAAGTCCTCCACTTCTCCGTCCCGTGGTCGAGGCACCGTCCCAGGGTCCAGTCGAAGCTCAAAGAGGTATTCCACCTCTGGCAAGAGCAGCGCCATAGAGCCATCGCCCCCGAGCTGCGACCCGAGACCTTTGGCATGAAAGTACGAAATACATCCACTGCGACGCAGGCCCTTTTCCAGGACCGCCCTGGGGATCGACGCCTCCTCCGCAGCTTCCAGCATGACCGTACTGCGCGGCGTCTGCCCAACCGTCAAAGCCCCGGCCGCAGTACAATCCAGCATCCCCGGGTAGGTCTGCTTCCTCATCGCGCGTTTTGCTATCCACAGTCGGATTCGACCAGTCTCTTCATCATCGTCGGCGACATACCCCAGCATCTGCACCCCGCTCGTCACCACCCCGAAATACGCACTGGCCGACCGTTCGATCTCGAAGACCACGTCGCCGTCCGGCCCGTAGACCGGGAACCGCTCACCGCGCCAGCCATCCCGAATCTCGGCGCATCCGGCGTCGATCATCCGGTGAACGACAGCTTCCATCATCCGCGTCCGGACCGAGCAAGAGGCAGGTGTCTCCGGGGGAGCCATGAGAACGACTGCGCGGGGACGGTCGACCACCACCCAATCATTCTCCGGCCAGGGAATGCGCCGCACCAGGGTCGTGGGGATGTATCCCAGCTCCGCCTCGATGCCCGCGACTCGCAGCGCATGATATCTGCCGAAGAGGTCAGCGTGCAGAGTCGGCTTCGCGTCGCTGTATGGGAAGCTGCGAGGTGTACAGTATCAATCAACCATCCATCCTCGTAGTTCTTCCCATCAATGCAGGAGAATATACGGTACATACTTATCTAGGTCGGCGACGATGTCATAGAGAGATTTGGCCATGGCTGGCTAGATATCTCTCACATCAAGTTCCGCTGTCCGTATGTACAGTATATGTTCGCAGCCATCAGCAAGACCTTGTACAGTACAGTATGGATCTCCTCCTCTTTCTCGGGGGAATTCCGGGATCGGGCCGGCTGCCAAGCCCTGTGGGGCGGATCGAGCCAGTCGGGAGGCTTGGATCCGGATCCGAGTGCGTGTGGCTCGGCCATGCCATGCGCCGGAGTTCTGCCTTCTGCCCGCCCCGAGCTGCTCGCCGCCTTGGGGTCTTCCGGTAAACCACGTCAAGCTGGCCAGGGTTTACGTATTAAAAGCTTGACTTAGGGTTCAAAGTCAGACAAGAATGGTTATGCGTACCTTAGAACTTCAAATGGTGGTACTCCTGGGTTTCCGAAATGTAAATAAATGTGGTTGTGGACAAGAAAGTGTTTGTCCGATAGAGCTCGATATAGACACTGTATGGAGCTCTATATAGCTTTAGCTGTGAACAGTAATAACTATCTCATGTTCATTGCTCTCTTCTCCTTGCTACGCTCGTTAGACAATTAGTGAAGATAATTTTAAGCAATTTAGAACGAACGCGATAGGCGACAAAGCTGAAAGAAGAACATGAACCGCAAGCCATAATCTCCGACTGATCCACCGGGTAACAGAGGGTATAGTAACACCATAAATCCGCCGATAGAAACGCCACTGTAACGCATGAAACCATAAGACTTAACAAAGCGAGTCAAAAAGGAACATCCTAACGATGTGTCAACCGCAGTCGCTACTCCAACATAGCCACCAGCAATCTCTGATAATCCCCGCTTGTCTCCCCCTTCACCCGCTGTATTAGATCGGTCCGATAGCGGTGGTGGTAGGCGCGCTTGACGGTTTCCATGTGTTGGCGATTCCAGTGGAGGCGCACCACGCGGATCACCAGTTGGTTGTCCTTTGTCCCCATGCCCTTCATGGATTCTTCCAGCAAGACCGCGTCGCGCATCGCCGGATCCAAGGCCGTCCGAAGCATATACAGCAGCGCGTCCTTCATGTGGCCGGAGAACTCCTTCTCGATGTGCGATTCCAGCGAGAGATGGTAGCGGGCGGCGAACGCCTGGTTGAGCGCGCGGAGTTCGTTGTCGGAGCTGCGCGCAAAGAGGGCGGTGACCTCGTCCGCGTTGTTGACGATGCGGGCGGCCGTGGCGCCGTGGAGGTTCTGGGCCTCGCTCTCGATGAGGCGGTAGTCGACGGGCATGCTTTCCTCGTGGCGCGCGGCGCGCAGCACGGCGGTGAAGAGGGTCTTGGTCTTGAAGGAGAGGTCGTCGGCGACGTCTTGCTGGAGCGAGCGCCCGCCGTAGGTGCGCTGGTAGGCGGCCTGGATGGCGCGGAGATCGGCGTTCGAGCGGCCGAGGAGGACCTCGTTCAGCAGCCATTCCTTGGTGCCGATCCCCTGCACGGCTTCGCGGGCGAGCGCCGTGTCGTGGGCTAAGGGTCCGTCGATGATGGCGAGCAGCCCCTGGCGGAAATAGCCGCTCGTCTCGGACTTGACGTCGGCGTGGAGGTCCCGGCGGATGTGCGATTGGTACGTGGCGCGCACGGCGGCAACCTGCAGCGGATCCAGTCTGGCCAACACGGCGATCAGGCTCTTCTCGTCGGTCCCGAAGCCTTTCATCGCCTTGCGCAGGACGTCGGCTTCACGGCGGAAATCCCCGGGGGCCATCTGGCCGGGCGCATAGCCGAGCGATGGGAAGGCGGGAGGGGGGCCGTATCCTTGCTGTTGAGGAGGTGGAGGTGGGTTTTGATAGTTGTTGGCGGGGTATCCGTGCTGTTGAGCTCCTCCTGGTGATGGCAACCAGCCAGGCGCCGAAGGTTGATGGCCATATGCACCGTGCGGTCCGGGGTAAGGTGCTGGATGCCCTTGTGCTTGAGTGTAGTCCCACTGGCCTGGTGGGCCTTGGCTGTGCGGTGGCTGATGGTACGGATTGTAAGACATATCTGTCTAATAGCTGATAGTCCGGAAGGGGTTTACTTGACTATAATGTGGTGGAAGAAGGTAGATTCACTTTGAAGCTGCGTATGTTTGCAAGTATGCGAGGAGGAGAGTGGAAGAAAGGAGTCATTTCAATGCTGCGAACATTTTGCGATGACGAGAGGGGACGGAGGCGCCTTCCGGACCGAACCATGGTAATGACTGTGGCGCAGCATAAGGCCGACCTCGCAGTGTGGCTGAGCTAGGAGTCCCCAAGGCTGGGATGACATCATTCCTGTGGTACATGACATCTACCTAAGGAATAATTATGAAGTACTGTGTAGAACTACTCCGAATGGGTGAGTATTTCCATATGCTCAGCCCCGCAAGGTTGAGACCAGATTGGAATATCACCGGTCAGCCCCGCAGATGCAGGGCGGTTGGCCGCCGTAGATCGAGGCCCTTGTACAGTATATACATCTACCATCGCTTTGATTTCTTGGGAGGCCTTAGACTTTACCTGGCAAACCTGTCTGGGATCCTACCCAATATCATACTGATATACTGTCCCAATCCAATTGTATGTTGCATTCAGACTAGTTCTACTAGCCTGTGTTGCAGTTGGAATATGAAGCGAAATAAACATATATATCTTGGTTTGGTAAATGAAATACTCTCTTCTATGGTATACATGAATAATTCTGCAGTCAAGTTCTAATCTATTTGGATGGTCGTATATGCAAGTAATGATATAGTGCTGCTAATGGATTTTATCAGACTGGTAATATATCACGAGATTCAGCATGTGATCCTTACTTCTGGTGTATGTTGCTGTAAACACAAGCAATATCGTCATAACTCACAAATAAAAGGCTCGGTGCTTCAGGATTAGGGTACGTTAAGATGTTCCTGTCCCGATGGCCATTGGTGGTTACTAGTAACTAGGATCTGATGCTCCTTCTCTAGAACCCAGACTAGACCTGGCTGCGCGTCATGCGTCAGATTTTGATGGTTGTATGTGAATCTGCTTATCGCTCAAGGATGGTTGGCTGGTGATATATCAGCTCCGTACGGACCTCCGCCAGCCACTGCCCCAAGCGCGTAGACTAATGCAATTCCCAGAATTATAAGCTTGATGCTCCCCCTTTTAAGCTTCGAGTTCCCCACAACCTGTCTCAGTGTTGACTCCCGAACCAATGGAGAATATTCACACCTGTGGAGATAATGAGTTCGGTCCGCAAGCCAGCCACGGCTGTCGCGGCGGATTTGACTTCACCCTGCTCTTTGAAGAATGTTTCTTCTCAATCGCGCCCTCAGTCCTGCTCTTGCTCATTCTTCCCGTTCGTTGGAAACAGCTGCGACCTGAGCGGATTCGCAAGGTCTCGCAAAGTGGGCTCTACTGGGCCAAGTTGGTACGAATTTCTCCACCGGGTCAAGGTTGTAGCTATGATATTGACACAATGCCGTTTCTAGGGCCTCGGACAAGCATTTGGGGCAACTCAACTAGCGTTGCTGATTGTTTGGCTCTTGCCTCATGCACCACGAACACAAGCTTCCCTACCAGCTGCGGCTTTGTCTTTCGCGGCCTCACTTGGTCTATTGCTACTGTCGCATTGGGAACATCTCTTCTGTGTTCATCCTTCCCACATTCTCAACCTTGCTTTATCTGTGTCACTTTTTCTCGACGCGGTGCGTGCCAGAAGCCTATGGCTTGCGTCCAATACCGCCATCGCGGGACTCTACTCAGCAAGTATTGCGATCAAGGTCGTCTGGTTTTACCTGGAGTCCCGCTCAAAGCGTGGGCTTCTGAAGAATACTCAAATTCAGTACGGCAATGAGGAAGTTACTGGTCTCTACAGTCGCGTCTTTTTCTGGTGGGCAAACCCCTACCTCTTTCTGGGATTCAAGTCTCTTTTTTCTATCGACGATCTGCCGCATCTTGACCAAAGCCTATCTGCCCATGTGCTGCATGAGCGTTTGCGTGACTCATGGAACCGAGGTACGCGACAATCCTCATATGTGAATCCATATGTATCGGTTTTTGTATCTGATCTGCAAGACAGCGTCAAAATCTTCACACAATGCTTTGGCTTACTGCTCTATGTACACCTTCAAGTCCTCGATAATCTGTTCCTTCATGGCGAGAATAGCAGTTATCGGACTCAGCTACTCGCAGCCGTTTCTGATCACGGAATTAACTGACTATGTCGAGGAAACCAAGCCTGACCGGAACAAGGGATATGGCCTGATAGGTGCATTTGGACTTGTCTTCTTGCTCGAAGGGGTAAGAACCACGATATAGTGCCACAATGGTGACAGACAAGCCCATACCTAATTCATTGGTGCAGATCTTCAACTGTCTCTATCAGCATCACAACTACCGCCTGATAACAAAAGTCAGAGGCGCACTAGTGTCTTTGATCTATCAGAAGACCCTGACACTGCAGTTTGATGAGAACAGCGACTCGACCGCCTTAACTCTGATGAGCAATGACATCGACAATATCGCGTTCGGACTTCAAAACATGCATGAAGTGTGGGCAAGCCCCGTGGAAACCGGCATTGCACTGTACCTGTTACAGCGGAAAGTCTCGTGGGCGGCGGCCGTTCCAGCCTTTATTTCACTCGTGGCCATGTCATCTACGCACCTTCTTTCCAGTTCAATGCCCAGTCGGCAGAAAGCATGGATACAGGCCGTACAGCAGAGAGTGGCGTTCGCATCTAGCTATCTGAATTCCCTTGCCGCAATTAAGATGCTGAATCTGCATTCCCGCTTGGGACTGATCATGCAGCAGTTACGGATCAATGAGTTGAACAGAGGGAAGAAGTTTCGCCATGTTATGGTTAAAATGAACTTGCTTGGTATGTGTCCCGCCGGGTTGTCAAGGAGCTCGAATTGCGAAAGCTAATACGCGCGTGCAGGTGGTGCGATTGAAAACTTGAGTCCGGTGCTTACATTGAGTATCTATGCGGCCATCGCCCTGCATACGGGTCGAGCTCCCTTGAATGTGGCTGCGACTTTCACAACCCTCTCCATTATTTCTCTATGGAGTAATCCGCTGTCAACCCTTGTTTACTCAGGACCCCGAGTGGCAGGAGCCCTGGAAAGCACCCAGAGGATCCAAGCCTATCTTACAGCAGATACAAAACCTGAACGTCGTACAGACCAACCACAAACTAACATTGCCGCATCAAAGTCAACCCCAGTCGAGGTAATGACTGAAACTGCAGGATCCATTGAGCTCTTTCCAAGTACAAGCAACGTCGAGACGACCGGTGTTTCCACGGCCGATCTGGTTCATGCGTCTGACGCGGATTTCGGCTGGACAAGCACATCAGACCCTACTCTGTCGAATGTGAACATCAAGATTCCTCCTTCCTCCTTGACAATGGTCGCGGGACCAGTTGGCTCGGGTAAAAGCACCCTACTGAAAGCATGTCTGGGCGAAGTGCCTTGTCTCAAAGGCTCTATCCATATC
Organism: Aspergillus indologenus CBS 114.80; assembly: GCA_003184685.1. NCBI lineage: Eukaryota > Fungi > Ascomycota > Eurotiomycetes > Eurotiales > Aspergillaceae > Aspergillus > Aspergillus indologenus. The sequence continues at coordinate 501,023 of KZ825468.1, read as the reverse complement.
AACGTTGCCAACGTCGCGTATTGCGGTACGAAGACATGGATCCGTAATCGCTCGATTCGGGAGAATATCTGCCACCCCTTCCTGTATGAAGAAGAGTGGTACCGCACTGTCCTTCATGCAACAGCTCTCGATCACGACATTGATACCCTACCTGAGAAAGACCTCACGGTCATTGGCAGCAACGGCATCTCCATGAGTGGTGGACAACGGCAGCGAATTGCCATTGCTCGTGCAGTGTATGCGCGGACCAAGCTCGCCATCTTTGATGATGCGCTGAGTGCCCTGGATGCTACCACTGCTGCTCATGTGTTTGCTCGTGTGTTTGGCTCTCAGGGTATCTTACGTTGTAATGGGGTTGCAGTGATTCTGGCGACACATGAGTGGAGTCATCTAGCCCATGCCGATCACGTAGTCCTTATAGAACAAGGGAGGATTGTCGAGCAGGGACCTCCTGGGGACCTTCGGATATTGAGAGACCACGTTGTGCAGGAAGACGCCAAAGATAAATCCCTTCGACAAAAGAATTCGGATATAGAGCCACAGAAACCCCAGTCCGGCAACCCATCGAAGTCTGATGAGGACTTAGCACGGCATAAAGGAAATTTGCACGACTATGCCTACTATTTTCGCACATCGGGCGGGTGGTCAATGGTGCTCTATGCAGGAGCGCTGGTTGTTGGTCTCTTCAGTGCGCAATTCACCAGTGAGTGAGCCTCAGGCATACGTGTACCTTCTTACATGACACTAATCCGCCCTCTCAGGTCTTTGGGTTCAGTGGTGGGCGGAGACAAATGAGAAGAATCCCTTCGCACAGCTGGCGCAGTATATTGGCGTTTATACTCTCTTAGCAGTGGCGGCGGCAGCCCTCTGGGCCTATTGCATGTGGCTCGTCTTCTGTCGCATCGTCCCCACGTCTTCAAGTCGACTCCATGAGCACCTGGTCACCAAAGTCAAAGAAGCACCGCTGTGCTGGCATACATCAACCGACACGGGGGTCATCCTCAACCGCTTCAGTCAAGACATGACAATGATAGACCGGTCTCTACCAGCGGACCTCTTGAAAACATCCAACTACCTCGTTCAGTGTGTCATCAGCGTGGCATTCATTTGTGTCGGAGCCAAATACATGGCCACACTGATCCCCATCACCCTGTTCGTCATTTACTGGATCCAGAAATTCTATCTTCGCTCGTCGCGGCAGCTCCGTCATCTCGAATTAGAAGCCAAGTCGCCACTGTACACCCAATTCACCGAGACCCTCAGCGGCCTTATCACTATCCGTGCCTTTGGCTGGCAGGATAGCCTTCAGGCGGAGCATAGGGATCTGCTTCAGGCCTCCCAGCGACCGTACTACTTCCTGTTCGTCATTCAACGCTGGTTGACCCTCGTGCTAGATCTGCTTGTCGCGGCTCTGGCAGTCATGTTGGCTGTTTTCGCAGTCTTTGTGCCTCACATAGGCCCCATCGGGGTTTCGCTGATATCCCTCATCACATTCAACGGACAGCTCGCCGAGCTGATCAACTGTTGGACATCCCTAGACACCAGCATAGGCGCCATAAATCGGATCCGAAGCTTTGGAAAGGTCCCCACCGAGAACCTTCCTCAAGAAACCCAGACCCCGCCGCTTACCTGGCCATCTGAAGGATCGATCGTGTTTCAGAATGCGACCATGGCTTACGCACCAACCGCGTCCCCCATTCTCCGCAATATAACACTAAGCATCCCCGCCGGTTCCAAGCTAGGCATCTGCGGCCGCACCGGCAGCGGTAAAAGCTCTCTCATTCTGGCTCTCTTGCGCATGATCGAGATCCAAAGCGGGGACATAAGTATCGATGGCCTGAGCCTGAAATCCTGTCCGCGTGATAGCATCCGCAGCAAGATCACCGTGATACCCCAAGAGCCCGTTCTCTTCCCCGGGACGATCCGGGAGAACATCACCACGTTCCAGACCATGGATGACGATCGGGTGTTCCGTGCTTTGGAGAAGGTCCAGCTTCGAGAGTATGTCGCAGCCCACGGTGGTCTTGACGCATGTATAGAAGACTTGCCGTTGTCGGCGGGCCAGAAGCAGCTGCTTTGTTTGGCGCGGGCTATCGTCTCGAAACAGAAGATTCTCCTGCTGGATGAGGTGACGAGTCACGTAGATGATGAGACAGACCGGGTCATGCAGCGTGCTATTCGGGAGGAGTTTCGCGGTTGTACTGTTATTGCGGTTGCGCATCGCGTGCACACTTTGGTGGATTATGATCGGATTGCGGTGTTTGAGGATGGTCGGGTGGTAGAGTATGATGCGCCGGCGGCGTTGCTTGGGCGTCCGGGCTCGGTGTTTGGGCGGTTGTATGATCAGACGCGATCTTTGAGGCATTAACTTCTGTCTGTCACATTCCTGCATGATGAACCGCAATCATCACTCGCAGGACTATCGCACCCATCGGGTCAAGTACATCCCATGTCCATATTGATGTCACTTGACGGTCCCGGGTCCTTGACGTCGGGCTAGAAAGACATCACCTGTGTCATCGTCAGAAAAAAAGGGTAGTATCCAAATTGGTATTATAATATCGGACTCGGGTAGATGACTGTTGGCTTATGCAATAATATGTCGATTGGACAAAGAGGCTGGCGTGCCTGCCAGCTGCAGCTGTGTCCCATTGTATCATAAACCTCTGGATAAGAAAGCTATTACCTATGTACCTTGTGTTCAATATTGCCGCTCAAGGATAGCCTAGGTCATTGTTTTGCTTGAGGTTCTTGTTGGTCAATGCGGAGATACATCGGACAAGGCTGCAAATTTGACAAAAGCTTGATCTTTGTACGAGGTACAGAGAGAGTATTTATGGGTGGGTAAGATCTGAAGTCAACGCGATGTCCGCATTGGAATGAAAGACGGACGGAAGATGAGCTCGCAACCATACAGTGAATGTACTGAGACTTGTACATCAGACACTCTCTGACTCACTCCAGAGATGGGCTTTGTTTACATATCCGTTCTCTCAATTCTCCATTCGCATCAGCTCTCCTGTCCCACTATTCCTCCCTCTCACACCCATCTGCTCGTCACCCTCCTCATCTTCCTCTCTTCCTCTCTTCCTCTCTTCCTCTCTTCCTCTCTTCCTCTCTTCCTCTCTTCCTCTCTTCCTCTCTTCCTCTTCCTCTCTCCATCTTCATCTCTTCCTCTTCCTCTCTCCATCTTCATCTCTTCCTCTTCATCTCTTCCTCTTCATCTCTTCCTCTACCTCTCTTCCTCTTCCTCTCGTCCTCTTCATCTCTCCCTGTTCATCTCTCTCTTGCCACTTATCCCTCTGACCCCTGTTTCATCACTCAGTAGTGATTTTCTCCATTTACTGATATCAGCTGAGCTCTATACGACCGGCTTGTTATCTCCGGTAGACTTTGCCAGTTCAATCTCCGCTCAGTCCTAGTCCTGTTCTTTTATATCCCCCTTTCCGATTCCACTATTTCAGGAGGTGAGACCTCCTATTCTAAAACCTTGAACTCTGAGATCTAATGGACCTTTCCATCAGCTGAGCAAAGATGCGATTCATCAACTTACCCCCTGAGTTACTTCTCAACATCGGCGAGCATCTTACCCAAAAGAAAGACATCAGCGCTCTAGCTCATACCAACCGCCACCTGCAGCAAGTGTACGAGCCGCTACTCTATGGACGCGGAAAGCAAGACACGGCGACTGCTGACTTGCGCTTGAACATCTCTTGCTGGGCTAGCGCGCATGGCGAAGTGGAAGCACTCAACAAACTCGTCAAATTCGGAGCCAAGTTCCCGACTAATGAGTCCGAGGCTAAGGAACTGAGGTGGTTCACTATGGAATGCCACCCGGTCTTCATGGCTGCCAGGAAAGGCCATCTTAAGATTGTCAAATTTTTTCTTGACCGAGGTTTTGAGATTGAATGCAGGGACTCCAAGGGTTGCTCGCTGTTTCATCTGGCCGCGACCCATAACCATAAACGTATCGTTTACGAGCTGCTTGCAAGAGAGGCGAACGAACTTTCCTCGAATAATGATGGTCTGACCATCTTCGATCTTGTTGACAAAATAAATATGAGCGCTGTCATGCCAGCCCTGATCAAGGATGGATGGGCCTCCGGCTTAGATCCTCCTTTGGTATATAAACTGGGCCAGGCAGTGTATTGCAATGATACAGACAGTGTTTCATTTCTGCTGGCGAACGGGGTCGTGGCAGATGATCATTTCTATTCCGATACTTGCACGCTGAGCTTGGCTGTTTTCCAAAGTAACTGGGAAATATGCGAGCTTCTGTGTAACTACGGTGCTATTCCTCACGGGAGCCTTCCACATGGTAGCCTTCCTCATTCAGGATTTTCTTGTGGAGCAGACGGTCATGAAACCAAGGAAAATTATCCCTTCGTCATCCAAACCGTCTACCATGGGCATAGAGCACTCCATGACATTTGGGACATCTCGGACCGATGCTTTCAGTTTTTCGACTTTGGGCACGAAAGTACCTTTTTCATAACAGCTGTTGGCTTCAACACTCTCCTTTGTGCAGCATATCATGGGGACGGTGAAATTGCTCAGAAGTTTCTGGATAGGTTCCCTGAATTAGAACGTAGCATCCCTGACGCCATGATCATTGCGGCCTTCAGTCATCGGAACGACGCGATGAGCTATTTTCTCTCCAAGGGGGCTGATCCCGACTACACACTAGACGAGGCAGTGACGGCCCTCTCGCATGCAGGTTACCATGGATGGGTGGATCAGGTCCAGCTGCTCCTTTCCGCCGGCGCAAGTATCACCTTGAAAGACGCTGCTGGCAAGACTCCCATATGGTACGCTGTTCAGGCGCGCCGGAGGGAGGTGTTGGCGTTATATCGGGAGCATTCACCAGCAGACTTTGACGCTTACAAAAACAAAATGGGCTTAAAACGCGAAAAGATTACTAATGTCCAAGATGCTGCCTACTGCAAGACCTGCTCATCTTGGTGGAAGGATGAACTCAATATCTGTATGTGGTGGGAGTATGCTCAAAGGGCAGATGCGGTTGCTAGAGCACACCCCGGTCGGCGGACCGGTGTACATGAGTTCCGGTTCGAGTCTCTCGAGTCTCTCTGAACGAAGAAAGCTGTCATCGGGAGTTACTCTCCGCCATTCCTCCCACATTGCTTGTGTTCCAAGATTGGATAAATTATACTTTCCAGGTTAGATAGTACTACCTATGCAATACGTTTATCAACTATGCGTCTGTGTTCCATGCTTTCCAGCCCATCAAAAAAGCTATCATCCATCCCTTCTTCCCTCGTCATACGTCTAGAATCCCACGACTGACTTCGCTGAGAGCTGAATACAAAGTAAACCTCCCCCAAACCCAGAGGCTTGTCGGTATCCTCTTTCACATCGAAAGAAACCCTTCCAACAACAGACCATCAACTCAACCACCACGAGCCCAAAATGCCCAACCCCAACCGACCCACCAGGTACTCTGCCCGCCAAATGACCAGCACCGGCCTACGCACCACAGCTACCGCACCACCTGCTCCCCCACGCCCACGCCCTCCGCCCTGCCGCAGATGCAACGCCATCACATCCCAATACACTGTTTCCGAGACCAACGAGAACGGCAACGCCGGACGACCTTACTACCGCTGCGACCACTGTGGCACCTTTGCGTGCTTCGCGGATCTGCGAGGGGTGCACCCCGACAACCCCCCGTGTGACTGTCAGGGCCAGCTGCCCTGCCGTCTGCAGGTAGCGAGCCAGAATGACCGCCGGTGCTTTCCCGGCGCCTTGTTCCACACCTGCGCGGTTGGGCGATGCAATTACTTCTCCCGTCTGGAGGATGAGGACGGAGAGGCGGTTCTGGCGTTCGAGGAGTGGATTCCATCGGGGATGCAGGGGGCGATGTATATGGAGGAACGGGGATTTTGAAGGAAAGATAGATTGGAAGAAAGAGGATGGAGGTTGAGGTGCTGGGTTTGCTCCTGTGGCTGTGTCTTTCTCTACACGCGGTTGGGTTGGCTTTGTTCTTTCTCTTGCTAATTTGAGCTAAATGTGAATTCGATAGCTTAGGGATTTGGTCGATTTGAAGGTTAATCTTTGTGAGCTTTCCTGATTACCGGCGGACAAAAGTACTGTACCTGTTGTCAACAAGCAGGGATCCCTGCATAGCAACCGATAAACCCCGCATTCTGACGTAGTGAATTTACAGCTGCTGATGTAAGAGGTGACTTGAGATAACTGACATTACTCGTCATTCAATCCAGGTTTAAATCGGCTCACCCTTTTAGCTTTCCCTTCACTTTCTCAAAGTAAACAAACCCGCCGCTCTTCCCAAGTCCACCCCCCTCTTTCAAAACCATGCCCTCCACACCTCCAACCCAAAAAATCCCCCTCCCCCAGACCTTCCACCACACGACCTCAACCCACGCCCACACTATCCACTACACCACACTAGGCGACCCCTCGCATCCTCCCCTAATCTTCATCCACGGCACCCCCTGGTCCTCCACCGTCTGGCACGACTACGCCCTCACCCTCGCCCGCACCTTCAACGTCCACCTCTTCGACAACCCCGGCTTCGGCCACAGTCCGCTCGGCACACCTCTCCCATCCCGCCACCACAACCCTGGAACCACCAAAGCCATCGCCCTCGACGCCGACCTATCCGACCAAACCGCCGTCTTCGCCGCGCTGTACACGCACTGGTCCCAAGCCTGGCCGCCCAGCTACGCAAACCGCGCCCATGTGATCGCCCACGACCACGGCGGGCTGATGAGTCTGCGCGCGCATCTGCTGCATGGGATTGAATATGCGAGCCTGTGTTTGATCAACGTGGTAGCGCTGGGGCCGTTCGGACAACCTCTCTTTAAACTAGTGGCGGAGAATGAGGCGGTGTTTGAGGCGTTGACGGGGCCGGTGTTCGAGGGGGTTGTGGAGGCGTATATTCGGGATGCGGCGTTTACTGAGCTAAGCAAGGCAAAGATGGAGATGTTGAAAGAGCCGTGGGTGCGGAGGGGAGAGGAAGGGAGGAAAGGGTTTGTGAGGCAGATGGTGCAGGCGAATTCGCGGAGTACGGAGGAGGTGGAGGGGCGGTATGGTGAGGTTGGGGCCAAGATGCCTGTGTTGGTGGTTTGGGGGGTGGAGGATCGGTGGATTCCTGTGGAGACGGCGGGGAGGTTGAAGGAGAGGTTGAATGCCAGGGAGGTGGTGCTGATTGAGGGGGCGGGCCATTTGGTGATGTATGATCAGCCGGGGAGGTTGGGGGTTGAGTTGGGGTTGTGGTTGAATTGGGTGCAGGGGTGATGCTCCGTTTTCTTTGAGCTTCTGGAGCCGCACTGTGTGGATTGATCATTGTCTTAGAGAGTGCATATGCGCCGTTTCATTCTATTGTTCATGTTAGGTGCTACCATCTAGACAAACGACAGAGATTATCTCAAATACCTCCAAAAGACATACTGCTGAAGCTGATGGAGATTTCTGCGTCAAGAAACATCAGGAGACATCGCCGTCCCCGCGAACAAACCCACCGTGGCGACAAAAGACAGCGCTTTTAACAGGCGGTCCACGAGCCTGTGGAGTGGAGTAAACTAACGAACCTCGTGTGGGAAACTAGAGGCTGCGGCTTGGCAAAGATACTGCGGGCGATCCAGAGAATTTCCAGGCTGGGCAGCCGGGGAAACGCAGTGGAGGTTCACAGCGATAGTCAAAGGGCACAGAGAGGGGGATATGTCGCACCAAGTGACTACAGAAGGAGTACAACTGCCTCTGCAACCGCGGCCACGGCATTGTGCACCGGCAAAACCAGCCGAGTGATGCTGCCGTTCGATCCGAGAGCTTGGCCTGTGCAGCCCCACTCCCTTCCTTGTTCAGCCCTGTAGGGCTGACCGTCCGTTCCCTGCGCAGATTTTTAGCTAAGCCAACATTCAATGATATGAAATCGATTGGCCAGATTCATCTGAACTCCGTGTTCTACCTGCTACCAGCTGCGTCCACTATGGCAGACCTCCGGTTGGCATCGGGCAGCCTCAATGCGTCTCTCGTCCACTCATGCCCACGGCGTTACAAATGCACGAGAATCTTCAATAGCATGCTGACGATAAATCTGATCTCATTGAATCCTCCTTACTGATGAGGTTTTCCAATAAGTTTAGATAAGGCCGGTGGTTGCGACACGGCGGGGAAGTCATATTGCAACTCGTTCTCCGGTGGAGAAAAACGGGGGGGTATCCACTCCGGAAAACTTCAAAACCTGTGCGGTGCCCTGGAGCAGGGGACCTTGGTATCTTTCGAAGTGGGTTATAAACCGAGAAGGAATTCTCGCAAGATGGCAGTCACGCCCAGGAAGCCATCTGAGCCCCAATTAAACAAAATCGTGCCATGGAAACACCATTCACACCATCACCATGCGATGCTTTGCTCCCCAAATCATCTGCGCCATGATCGGCTTCGGACTGCTGGGATCCGCCAAAGGGCTGGACGAAGGTCTGATTGCGACCACCGTGGACCTGCCGTCCTTTATCCAGGAGTTCAAGCTCCATGCCAGCAACCTGAGTGCAGCCGAGCGAGCTAACCGGTTGTCGAACATCACGTCCATGGTGAACCTTGGATGCTTACCCGCAGCGGTGCTAGCCTTTCTGCTGAGTGACAGCATAAGTCCACTGTGGATGATGCGGCAGTTGTGCGTGCTGTGGATCGTGGGCGTGGCGCTAGTGATTTCGTCAGCGGGGAACTATGGCCAGCTCCTCGCGGGTCGCTTCATCGTGGGCCTGGGGATCGGCCAGGCTGGCATTATCGGACCCATTTATCTTGCCGAGATTGCACCAGCCTCGTGGCGGGGTATGCTGGTGGGCATGTATGCTGCTTCAGAGTATGTGGGTATTTTGATAGGGGTGAGTTGGGGAGGTTTGTTGGGGGTGGGCAGCTCATTGCTAACTGACGGGCTATAGTATTTCGCTGGCTACGGCGCATCACTGCATATCGCCAACGATAGCAATCAGCAATGGATCATCCCACAGTCGAGTCAGATAATGATGGCCGGCTTCATTCTCATTGTGTCCATCGGCTGTGTCGAAAGCCCCCGATATCTATGCCAGAAGCAACGCACCGACCGGGCCACACGAGCCCTAAGCCGACTGCGAACCCTCCCCGAAGACAGCCCCGAGATCCGGGACGAGATTGAATCCATCTTGCAGCAAACAGCACACAATGCGACCAAGCAACCCGGACGGTCCCTGCTGACCTCGTGGAAACTTTTGTTCGGCCAGGCAGCCAACCGCAAACGCCTTCTGTTCCTGCTCTCAGCCCAGCTCCTGAGTCAATGGTCCGGCACCAATGCAATCACAAGTCTGAACCCCCTCTCCCTTCCCCTGCCCATCAACCACCCCAGCAAACTAACACCCCACCACAGCTTACGCCCCCAGATTCTTCTCCATCCTCGGCATGACCGGCTCCTCCGAAAAACTCTTCAAGACCGCCATTTTCGGCGCCGTGAAACTGGCCTCCGCCCTCCTCTGCGCGTTGCTGTTCCTCGACCGCCTCGGCCGCAAACGCTGCCTCATGCTGGGGATTACCCTGCAAGTGCTTGCCCTGCTGTACGTGGCCATCTACCTCACCGCGTTACCCTCTGGATCAGGCGGTAGCGCGTCCGCCCATCGCGCGGCCATCGCCGCCATCGCCGCCATCTACATCACAGGCGTCGGGTACGCGTTTGGCTGGAACTCGATCCAGTACCTCATCACGGCGGAGATGCTACCCACGGCGGTGCGTACGCTAGGGACGAGTCTGCTGATGTGCGTGCATTATGCGAATCGCTTTGCACTTACCAAGGTATGCTTGCGCCCTTTGCTGTTGGTGATTTTGTAAATGATATATCCTCTCCCATGCCATTTCTGGTGAGCAGGGATAAATTGCAGAGAGGGCTTGGCTGACCGAAGCAAAACACCAGGCCGTCCCGACGATGATGCTGGCCGATGCGCTGCAGCCGAAAGGCACCTTCTGGTTCTTCTTTGTGGTGTCGCTGCTGGGTCTACTGTGGGGGTTGTTCCTGTTGCCGGAGACGAAGGGGCGGAAGCTGGAAGAGACGAGTCGGTTGATTTCTTGATTTCTCCCCTTTGGGTCGTCTTGAGAGGTAGACATTATTTTTACTTTGCACGAAAAGAGTATTGACTGCACTTATTTGAATCGCATTCTTCTCCATTTCTTTTGATGCCGTTGTAGGCGTTGCCGGGTGCAAGCTTCACCTCTCGTACCTAGAGCTCTTATCAGTGTGGGAAGGATATGGCGTTGGATGGCTACAGAGAGTATCATCATTATATAGTATCAGACCTCCTACGCCTCATCCTGATGTTCTGGCTCTTCTTCACTGACCGGTGGCCCATAGCCCCTATTTCAAGGTTAGCTAAGGATCTCGTCGAGGTGGCCGTGCATACTCATAATAGCATGACCATGTGTGATAAATGCTGCCAATCTCAGCATCCATTATCTGAGAAGATAGATCAGTATAGCGCTAGCAGAAGAATCCCTGTATATTGTAAAGTTACCAGCGCTTTCACAAAATAATCCATCATCTCACTCTCCTGTTCCAGCCAGTTGAAGTGAACTGGTTTCAGTGCCTCTGGTGTAAATGTTTGGGCGCGATCAAAGTCAATCCATAGAACTCTACCCGACGCTTCTTGAATCATCATGTTGCGAGGATATGGATCTCCATGGTAGATACCAATGCGATGTATCTCCGACAAAATGTGCCGAAGCTTATGTATCCTCACTTCAGAAAGGTTTGATAGAGTTACCGATCCCATATCAGGTATGTGTTCAAGCAGAACCGCGTTGGGGTCAAGACTGTCCTCGAGGAAGTCCTTAAGATATGGTAAATAATCGGCAGGCTGGATACGCGTCACGATGCCGTAGAATTCCGGGACATATCCCAGATCGCATATACCGGATTTTTGGAGTCGTGTAAATGCAGTACTTTCGCATGTGAATGGATCAATTACACGATTTGGAGGATCCGACGGCGATGGCTCAGTTGCATGATACTAGTTAGAAGGAATAATATCAGTAGGAGCTTGCAGGGATAACGTGCTACAGATACTTACTACTTTGAGAATACACTGTTTATCACGCCAAAGAACATGAAAGATGCAAGAGACTGATGAGCTCCGGAGCTGTTCTATGAAGGATATTTCAGATAGCGCGATTGCTGTCATTGCTGCGCAAGTTGGACGTGAGCAAAAGGGATGGTCCAGCGGAGAGAAGGCGTGGCCACTGATTGCAATGCATGCTGCGCTAAACTAAATCCAGATAACCCAACGCACGACTCGACGGAGTCGGGAGCACGCTGCCTAGGTACTGTAACAACTTACTGGAAGTAATCCTCCTATACTCCTAAAGCCCGATTTCAGTACAGATACATAAAGAATAAATTACCAGAAATGGGTTTTGAGCCGTCGCCCGTTCTTCGGTCTGTCACACCGCCTCATGGCACAACAGGACCTAGACAGTGCTACAACATCTCGTGTTTTCTTGCGACGGTATTCAAGGCTCATGTGTTGTAACTAGGAGTTCCTGCATGCTCTGCAGCCAATGTCGAATGCAAAATACCCCTCCGTGGCTGCAATAGTCCAACAACGAAAGACGGTCGCGCTACTCGTCCTCGTGATGGTCATCAAACGGCCAGTGTCGATTCGTCATTTCCCGCTCGTGGTCGGTGTCAAGTGAAGCCAGGCCATCGACTTTCATCTGACGAGCACGGGCACAGGCAGCTTCATAGTCTTTCAGTGAGGTCCAACCGTCCACACCAATGCCAAGAATATTGCGAATCTGTTTAAGTAGGGAATCAACCTCTTCCTGCATGCCTTGTAAATGCATGATGGAATCGGCCTTGGTCGTAGAGAATGATATCGGACACGGGCTGGTTGAAATTCTGTGCCAGCATCTAGTAATCAGAACAAGGTCAGCCTGGAGTGGGATATCATTCCCCTCCCAGGGCTCGCCTGCATGGGTAAAACTGCGGCGCGTAAGCATGTTCATAGCCTGGTCCATGGCGCGGAAGTGCGGCTCATTGAAACGCTGCGTGAAGGCCATGTAGAAAAATTGGGTATGGCGACGCTCGAAATCATGAAGAGCGTCGTCTTTTTCCTGCTCGTCCATGCCGTCTAAATCCGGATAAGAAGGCGGACGAAAGTCAAGCGATTCAGGATCGTCGTAGTTCTGAAAGAATTTCGGGATTCCGGCAGCGAGAGAGAGTGGCAGCACAGATGCGTGTTGCCAGTCAATCAATCCGACGATGCCAAGGTCGTCAGAAACAAAAATGTTGTTCGGCTGAAGATCAGGGTGGCGAAGGACAGGCTGTAAGAATTCATTCGATCGGAGCAGCTCGGGAGCAATCTTGAGGTAGGATTCCAGCGATGCAATATGCTCACTGGGATCTGACAATTGGTAATCCATGGATTCGCGATATGCACGCTCAAATGGGTAGCGCGGCCGGCCATATGCACGCAGCCAGGCCAGTTCTTTCAACGCAGGGTTTCGGAGAACATCGATTGGGTTCTTGCCTAGTAGATGGTCAGGAGCGAGGCAAACTGGCGTAAGAGGCACTTACAAGGGCCGCGATCAGTGCGGAGCGAGGCACGCTCTGCGAACCACCATTCAAGAGCTGTACTAGGACCAATGCAGAAATCTGAGTCGGGTATAGCAATGCGGGCTGAGTCTAATGGCAGGTCGTTGGCATAGTAGATGCTACCGCTTGCAGGAAGGTCAATAGCATGAACCTTTGCTTCGAGCTGAACAAGCTGCAAAAGCACCTTAAGGCGTTCTTGATCAGTCAAGTCGAACCACCGATCACCAAGTGGTCTCCCTGGTAGCTTCTCCATGATGATATACTCAGAGCCAACAGGGTTGTTAGCATCTGTAGAGTATGCATACACGCGGGGCACAGGGATACCATGACCCCGAAGGAGAGCCAGGGTCGCGACCTCGCTAGCGACTGCCAATTGCCTTGGTTCAGTCGAGGGATATGGCAATCGGGCAACGATCTGGGTATCATCAAGCATGGTGATCTGTAGGACACGATTGAAACCCCCTTCCGCCAGCTTCGACAGACTCTTGATATCTGTGTCCGATCTTTTCAGCGACCGAGCAGCGGCGCTTTTTAATGCATCAACATCAAACTTTCCGTGACGCTCAGCGAGACGGATTTTCTCGTTGTATCTACCTATATAAGCTATAAAGATTGGGACGCAGAAGGCATCGCAACTCACATCCATCGGCCGGATGTGTATTCGAAGAGTCGACCATTATTGTTCATTGTTGAAACCTTTCGGGAGGTAAAGGTCGAGGAGAACGTGACAAAGATCCGAAGGGAAAAGGATCGTGTGGCCGGTGATGGACGCCATGTCAACGATGCCACCTTCGGATTGATCATGCCAAATAAGGTTTGTGAACACAAGGGTTAAAATGTTGTGGGTTCCAAGTTGCGTGTCAAGGGGGATGGAGCGCTAAGTCATCAACGAATAGACAACTCGGTCACATTGTGACAGGTCGGAGATCATGTGACCATACTCTTGATCCCATTGGATTCGGTATAACAGGAATCAGGATCCTGGGGAGCGGATGATCGGCTGGGTATTAGATTAGTGTCTTCAGTTGACATTCTCTTGGCTGAGTGGTCAAGTGCTCCTCTCAGATTACAGTACTCCTTGACCCCCTTAGAGTTTTTGAATCGGATACCTAATATATGCCTCCTTCTACATTGGGGTGTTTTCATGCTGAAACTATCATCATGTCAGGGTTTTGTATCAAAGAACATATTTTATTAACCTTCTTCAATAGGGCTGTTGGGGTTTTGAAACAAAGTTACCACTAACAAAACCAATCCTGAATATTGACGATAGTAGAAATGAATAGGTCACCTTATCAGATGATGTCCAAGTAATTCCACCTTCGCTAAGCTACGTTATTTGGGAATTTTGCAAATATAAACCACAAGATTCAACACCGTGAAATGTTACTCCACACGACGCGACCTTGGCGACTGAGAGAATCCATCATTCCATGGAGAAGAGGGTGTATAAGGTGGCGTCTCCGCCGGTGGTTGTGCCCAGCAAGGGGCTCGAGGGAATTCAGGAGGGTCTGAATCGAGTCAAGAAGGGTGTTTCGGCGGGGAAAGTAGTGGTTCTGGCTGATTAGGGTGGCTTGGGCTCTAGGTTTCGAGAACAACGGTCTTCGTTGTACAAGGAAATGAGCAAGCTCTATACATACCCTTCGAACAGAATCAACTGGTATATTTGTGTGTGATAGTGTGCGTATACTGTGTCCAATGAGCCTTCTGGATTGTAAATCGAGTGCGGAGAGCTTATCCGACCCGACCTCGGATGCTTTGCCCCAAAGAGGGTGTGGGGATGAGAGCCAAGCTAAGTATGTACGCGTAACTTGTGAGCGCTAAACATTATACTTGCCCGGGCTGAAAGCTGTGAATCTGTGGGGTTTATGTGCCTTTTGATGTTAGCTTGGATAGAAACAGTACTAGGCAATAGTCTAGCACATACGACCACAGGGTGTGGAAAATAGGGCTTCCCGTCCGCTCAGCCGTACTCAAGCCACACGCCGGGAGGTTAGTAGTTGGGTGGGTGACCACCAGCGAATCCCTTCTGTTGTATGTTTTTGTCTTCCTCTTTTTGCTGGTCGGATATAGACACGTCAGCCTAGCAAACTAACTCATCACGACGTCCCTGTTCTACCTAGACTGTATAGAGTGGGCAGTTGTGAAGCTGATGGGACCCGAGGTCGGGTCTATCCGTTGTCGGATCGGAACGCGGCTATGGCTTAGATCTATGCTCATCCGAGGGCTGAAAGTACTTGTCAATTCTCAGTTCCTCTTGTCTTGTTGCATCTTACTATATTGCGAGGTGAATTCTTGACTACCCACGAATGAGTATAAAATGACGGCGGCTACCATGATATCAGATCAGCATCTGCAGACGAGAGTTCACGCGCATTATTGCATCCTGAGTCCCCTTCACATTATCTGAGCATTTTTGCTACATTTCGCTATTCAAGAAACACACAAAACCATGCAGGCGAACGAGTTACAAGAGGTGGCGCTGGCCCTGCGCACCGCGCGCGACAATCGAGCCCCGATCACACCACCCACCAAGACCTGGCCTGCTCTGGACGCGGACTCGGCCTTCGAGGTGCAGCGACTAAACGTCAAGCACGCCGTCAGCAACGGCGATCGCTTGGTAGGCTACAAGCTCGGAAACATCGCCAAAGTCATGCAGGACGCATTTGGCCTAGATCAGCCTGACTATGGCTTCCTACTGGCCAGCACCTTCCTCTATGAGAGTACAACCCTCCGTCTCGACCAATACATCAAGCCCTACGTGGAGCTGGAACCTGCCTTTGTACTGCGCAGCTCGCTCCGCGGTCCCAACGTGACGGTAGCCGATGTGATCAACGCCATCGACTACGCTATTCCTGCCATCGAGATCATCGACTCTCGGGTGGAGAATTGGGCGATCGATCTGCCCGACACTCTCGCTGACAACGGCTCCACTGCCAATGTCATTCTCGGCGGCACTCCCCGAAAGCTTACAGACCTAAAGAGTCTGCGGGATGTGCGGGGTACGCTCCAGTTCAATGGTCGGGAGGTGATGGATGGGAACACGGGGAATGTGCTGGGTAATCCCCTGTCGGCAGTGGCCTGGTTGGTGAATCGACTGTCTACATACGATATTGAATTTCAAGCCGGGCAGGTGATTCTACCTGGCAGTTGTCTCCAGGCTGTTCCCATGGATAAGCCCGGGAAGTGGAGGTGTACTTTTGAGGAATGGGGCACCATCGAGTTCGACGTCGTGTGAGCGTGGTTTCTGGTTTTCTAGTCAAGGAGGGGTAGGTAGATAGAATTCAACACCTTCTGAATTTACTTGTTATGAACCCTACTAGGTACTGTACATTGACCTAGCCGCAAGTAACTGGTACATTGGGATAGCAAAATAGGGTTATCTGGGGTCACGATAATAACGGGTTCTCACCAGACTTTCTTGATCGGGATGATAGAAGATATCTCGTGTCGAGATCAACGCTAACAGGAAGCGCTAGCCCTATCCTATCACTTATCGAACTTGTCCTGCCACCAAGTTAGGTAGTTATCTGCGGGGATGGAATCAATCAGCACTTCAGCAGCCACCCGTCATCCCCCGCAATTCCTAACTTTGCCTTCGGCCCCGCCAACTGTTCTCTTTATCTCCATCGATCATGCCATTTTCCAAGCCGACTCTGTGAGCTCCTGCGTATTAGAATTGAAATTTCTACGGCAGTCAAGTGCAATGACCACCGAGGGAAGGACTGAGCGCCGCAAATTCCGAAGGACTGCTAATGCGTATGGGCCCCCACCCGCTCCCCGCCGGACGCATCCCACTAACTGACATCCGAGACAGGTGCATCCCATGCCGGCAGAGCAAAATCAAGTGCTCGGGGAATCAGCCATGTGGGAACTGTCAGCGACGCATGGTGAACTGTCGGTTTGTGGATAGTGGTCATAGGATAATCATTCATCAACCCAGCAATACCACTCCCTTCGAGATAAATGGTCATGCGTTAAGTGCATTAGGTGAAGAACCTCCCAACTTTGCAACAAGATCATAAGACTGAACTGACCGTATGCGTAGGATCCAAGCGACCCGCTAGTCTTGCTTTTGTTTCAGATGGCCCAGAGACTTGCCCTAATGAACTGCCCACTCCTCCTTCTCTCCTTGCTCAGCATTTCGATTCAGCACCATACATAGGAGCGCAACGACCCACCGAATTGTCTACTCCAACGGTCGACGGCGCGCGCAGCATCTGGACGAGTCCTTTCACACTCCCCTCAAGAACCATCAAAAACACCCAGAGGAATAAGCGTAACTGGGGTGAGTTACCATGCTCTCTGCCTATCTGCGTCAGCTAACCAAGAATGGCGCAGTCTGGCTGGCACCCTCATCAACCTGGTCCTTTACGGCCAGACTCACCCTCCTTCTAGCTGAGAAGCTTGAGTTAGACTCTCCCTACAGCGCCCCAAACTTTTCTGGTGAGGATATCTATGTCCTCCGGTGGAAGTCATGCGCCCCCGACGATCCCCCCGACATCAGTGGACTCCCATCAATCGATCACGCTCTCTACCTGTTCAACACCGTCAAATTCCACCTCGGTCAGAGCTATCGCTTTCTCGATGAAACCACCTTTGTCGAGCATCTCCAGGGGTTCTATCACGGGAACGCAGCCGAGAAAGCGGCCGAGTCGCGTCTGTGGTTCGTACAATTCCTCCTCGTCTTGTCCTTCGGGAACGCCTTCCTCTCCTCCCGCTGCAAATGCACCACCGAGCCGCCGGGGTCAAAGTTCTTCATCCGCGCGATGGCGCTGATGCCAGACCATGCCTCCGTCTGGAAGGACAGCCTCATGGCCATTGAAGTGCTGGCCCTGGCGGGTTTGTATCTCTACTCGATTGATCACAGGGAGTCGGCCCATGTATACGTAAGACCCTCACTACCCCTGTCTCGATACCTTAGTTGAACAGCGCTACAGCTCGGACAAGCCATCCGCATCGCGCAGCTCGAAGGCCTGCACACGCAACTCCCTGAGGAAGAGATCGGACTTCAGACGGTCGAGCGGTGTCGCAACCTGTGGTGGACACTGTACATCATGGACCGACACTTCTCCAGCTCGCTGGGTATTCCGATGTTGACGCGCGATAGCGATATCACCACCGTGCTGGACTCGCCTAGCGCGTGCTCCCAACGCGATGCGACCCTGTGCTTGCAGGTGCGGTTATCGCATCTGCTGTCTTTTATTCTAACCAGTGAGCTTTTGACATTTTTGCCGCCTGATGCTATAACGATGGCTGATGGTCTGGTCCAGCGGTTTACAAAACCCAGAAAACGCAACTCGGGACGTTCTTGGATAAGACCAAGTCGATCCTGCAGACGCTCGCGGGCCACGCGCGGGAGATTGAGAAGATTATCTACCGGAAGTTTCAGAACTCGATTGATACGATGCCGCGAGGGACGCGGCATATTACGCTTCTGTATCATCAGGTTCGTGCCTCTTCTCCTCCTCCTCCTAGAAAAAAGCAGAGAAGTCTGGAGTATCTAGCGCAATAGCAACCACCGACTAATCCCAGACAAAAGTGCGTGATGGTCGCCACGCGGCCCCTCCTCCTCTCCGTCCTTAAAGAAAGGCTGGACACCCTGACCGAAGGCGACGAGGACTGGCAGACGATCCTCGCGCCGACCAAGACCTTGATCGCGACGGGGATCAAATCCGCGGCCAAGACACTGCAAATCCTGTCGGACGAGGACAGCCCGCTCGGTCGGTTTTTCCTTTCTCGCCCAGAAACCCACATGACACCGACTATGTCTGTGACTTGAAAAGCTAGACTAATCTCCCAAGCAGAAGTCTTCCTCCCCTACGACCTCGAATTCACCTACAGCGCCGCCATTCACCTCGCCATGGCGCAGGCCCTCTTCCCCCTCGACCCCAACGAGCACGGCACGAGGGGCATCCAGAACGCCCACTCCATTCTGTCTGAGATGGCGAGCAAGGGCAACCGACTCGCCGAGAACCGTGCCAGGGAGTTGGTCTACCTGGAGGGGTTGTTCGCGGAGCTGGCGAAGCGCATCGAGCGGCGCGGGTTGCTGGCGCTCTCGCTGTGGAATACTCCGCAGCAGGAGCTGCAACAACAACGCCAACCGGACTGTGTAAGCGGGAACACAGCTGAGGAGGCCCGAGGCAGGGAGACGTTGTCTACGCTGGAAGCGGGGGGGCAGGAGTCGAGCGAGTCCATCGTACCGGGGCATGAAGCGGGCGCGCCGGCTGGGGGGGACTCGTTCTGGTCGTCCCCGTCGGCCCCGACGCCGACTACGAGTAATCTCGAGTTGTTGGATAATATTGGGATCTCGTCGTATGAGTTCCTGTCGATTGTGGAGCAGATCGGGAAGCAGGAGTATCATAGTATTCTGGATACGGGGGCGGGGATGGGGTGACCTTTGAGGGGATTGGTGATGGGATTGTGGCTACTATCTAGATGGCTTCATTGTTTGTGATACGTGTGGGTCCTTGGAGATAACGTCTTGTAGATGTCAATTGGGTTAGTTATCGACTACGTTTGTAGTCCTTTTTGATAGCGATGTGGGTGGGGTTGGGATGAGGAGTCTAGGCAGGCTTATGGCTTATCGGAGAGCTTTCGGCTGTATTAGCGTAGATGTTCATCAGACTAATTGGCTGAAGTTGCTCTTCATGTCAGATTAAGCTCTTCTTTACATGCCTCGGAGAGCAGGGATCGGATGCGTCGTGGGTGGTGCTGAACCCCTCTTTCCTCGGGTCGGGTGCTCGGGTGTGTGATAATCATCCGAGAGAGGCCCCGATAAGCCCTTCCTGCTATTCTCAGACAGTGTAGTGGATTCAACGAGGGTGGTCATCACGAGACCTGCTTCAGAGGAAACATACGCTGGAACTTGGCGGGGAATCTACTAGCACACATGATCATCGCAAGCAGCCGATACGCGAGGAAAGCCGAGGATTGGAAGTATGCGATCGGGACGGAGGCACGTAGAGGCCAGTTGAATGGCCGGGACCAGAAGATATATGTACAGCTGTTCTATAAATCGCTTCATCTTTCAGTCTGAAAAATCCATTCTCAAGAGACACTCAATCACAAGTCCTCAAACAACAGTCACACATCCCACACCATGGCTCCAGCTGCACTTATCCCCCCCACGGCGCCGGTCGTGATCGGCCCTGCCACGAAGAAAGCGACTCGTCCCAGCAAAGCGTTACCCCAGAGTCTCATCGATGGAGCCAGACTCAACACCAAAGAGCCCTTCACCCCAGAAAAGCACCTGGCCTTCCAGTCCCCCGCAAAGATCTACACCATGAAAGACATCGGTCTCGAAGGCCACGGCATCTCGCCCAACGCAGTCACCGAGCCATTCCCCTTGTTCACGGAGGAAGCAATCAAACAAATGCGCGCGGAGATCTTCAGCGAGCCCGTGCTAGAGAAATGTCAATACTCGTCCACATTCAACAAAAACATGGTCCGCGGGATGGGGCCTGCGTAAGTCCCCACCACCCGTTTGTCGCCATGCAACCAACCCAGCTGACAGCGCACTGCGCATCCATCCAGTCTCGCCCCCTTCACGTACGACGCATGGCGCTCGCCGGAACTCATCGCCAAAGTTTCCCAAGTGGCGGGCATCGACCTCGTGCCGTCGATGGACTTTGAAATCGCCAACATCAACATCTCCATCAACGACGAGCACGACCGCCTCACGCCGGACAACGTGCCCGACACCGACCAGCTGTCGGCGGTGGCGTGGCACTACGACAGCTTCCCGTTTGTCTGTGTGACAATGCTGTCCGATTGCACCGGGATGGTGGGCGGGGAGACGGCGCTGCGAACGGCGACGGGCGAGATCATGAAAGTGCGCGGCCCGGCCATGGGCACCGCGGTGGTCATGCAGGGCCGGTACATCGAGCACCAGGCGCTCAAGGCGCTGGGCGGCCGCGAGAGGATCAGTATGGTGACGTGCTTCCGGCCGCGATCTCCCTTCGTGCGCGATGAGACGGTGCTCACCGGGGTGCGCGGCATCAGTGATCCGTCCGAGATGTATACGCAGTACATGAGCTATCGTATGGAGATTCTGGAGGAGCGGGTCCGGGCGCGGTTGCAGACGGAGAGGCGGCGGGAGCTGGGGAAGCGTCCGTTTGATGTGCAGGAGGCCAGGGGGTTCTTGGTGGAGCAGATGCAGTTCTTGGAGGCGATGCTGGGGGAAATTGTGGAGGTGTCTGGCGAGTAGGGAGATGTGTTGTGGGTGTGCCTCTCCGACATGAGAACGATGGTCTGCATCACTGCTCTTTCAGACTATGAGTGAATTTTAGCACTTTTCAATTTCCAGTTTTTCAATTTTTCAGAACAGATAACTTCCCAGCTAGCCTTGTTGTTGTCATCCCTCCCTAGCCTTGATTCCTTGCTGATGGCAAGTGAGACTGTCGTGTATGAGTATGAGTATGAGTATGTGTTGTTTGTTCTTTTTGTTTGTAGTTTGACAGCGGTTACCCGTTTGGGCATCCGCTGTTCAGGCTCCCAGGCTGCCTCTCTCTCCGTCTCATCTCATCCACCACACCTCCACCGTCATCATTCCTCCTTTCCATCCATCTCATTCCCATCCTCACCCTTAGTTTTAGCTTTCCGTCAGCAGCTTATTCTTCCTTTATTCTTACTCTCTAGCTTAGCACCAGCGGTGAGCCCCCCAAACCAAACCAAACCAACGGGACCGGTACCTCCTCAGGGATCCAGACCGGTCGATTTGTTTACTTGTGGTTCAACTCACGGATATATAGACAGTACCCCGCACCACCTATCTCAAGGCCTCCCTCTTCGCTCCCCATCTTTCTTTCACCCAAGTCATCCTTATCCTTTTCAGCATCATCTTCTCTCAACACATTGTGTCCAACTCAGCGGAGTCTCGTCTGTCATATCCTTCGGTTCCAAGGGAACGAACGCGCCCGACCCACTGCGAAGCGCCAAACCCGAGCGGTGGAGCCCACTTTCTCCGGTCGGAGCTAAGTTACAGATCATCACATCACAATTCCTCGACAACCTCTATCACCCGCCACTGCTACTCGTTTGTTTGTCCTTTCGACTCCCTCAGAACTTGTCCTTTCTCTGACTGACTTTGACTCTCCTCGCCTCAGCTCATCCCGTCATGTCTGATTCTCGAGGTGGCCAACAACGAGGCCGTGGTAGAGGCGGTGACCGTGCCAGAGGTGACCGTGGTCGTGGAGGGGGCGGTGACCGCGGTCGGGGAGGTGGTGGAGGGGGTTATCGTGGAGGTGGAGGCGGCCGTGGCTCTTTCGATCTTCCCTTCCGTCCTGGAAACGATGGGAGAGGCGATAGCAGGGGTCGTGGCCGTCCCAGAGCTTCTGATGCACATCGTGGTCGCGCGCCCCGCGGCGGACGAGGTGACTATGACGGCCCGCCAGTCTTCTCTCCCGGGGGAGACCTCAAACCCAACCCCCAAGTCGAAAAGAAGGAGGATGAGATGATCAAAGCCTTGATCAAGGCACCGCCCCCGCCCGAGGAGAGAAAATATCCTGTGCGTCCCGGCTACGGTACACGGGGAAAGAGAATCGATTTATTCGCCAACTATCTCCACCTCAAGTCGATCGGCAAAACCCTCTACCGCTATCGCGTCGAAATCCTGGAAGACCAATCCGTCAGGAAGCCCACCGGCAAGAAGGCGAAGCAGGTCATCAAGCTGTTGATTGAGGAGCATTTTGCTTCGCAGCGAAACGGCGTTGTCACCGACTTCGTCTCCACTCTCATCTCTCGGAACAAGCTCCTGGAGGAAGCCGAGGTCGATCGCACGTACGACGTCCGCTACCGGGATGAATATGAGGATGAATATCCAGAGCCACTAAAGGTCTATCGGGTGAAGTGCCAGCACACCGGTACTCTCGAACCGTCTAAGGTCTTGGACTACTTGACCTCAGCTAGTGCGACGGATATGTTCGATAGCAAGCCAGAAATTCTCCAGGCCATGAACATTGTCCTGGGCCATCAGCCCAAAATCGACCAGAACATTTACTCAGTGGGTGCCAATAGACACTTTGCCATCGCTCGGGGTCAGAAGGAGGGTTACAACCTCGGAGATGGGCTCGAGGCTCTTCGTGGCTTTTTTGTGAGCGTCCGTGCTGCAACTAGTCGCCTGCTCGTCAACGTCCAAGTCAAATATGCGGCCTGCTACCAGGAGGGCGCGCTAGCGGACTTGATAACCAGTTATCAACAACCCCACCGCTTCGAATTCCACTCCCTGCAACGTTTCTTGAAGAACTTGAGGATTCGGTTGACACACATTGAACGCAAGAATAAGCGGGGAGAAATTATCCCACGGTTCAAGAGAATTGCTAGTCTGGCTAACAAAGGAGATGGCGCATCGCTGCCCCATCCTCCGATAGTCCCTCGTCTGGGAGCCGGTCCCAATGATGTGCAATTCTGGTTGGACGAACCTGGTGAAGATCCATCGCAGCAGCAGTCCGCATCCTCGAAGAAGAAGGGCAAAAAGCCAGTCCCAGCGGGGCCTTCGCCGCCTGGAAAATACATCAGTGTGGCAGCCTTCTTTGAGAAGCGTTACGAAATGGAGAAGCTAGATCCCAAAATGCCAGTGGTAAATGTTGGAACCCGCGAGAATCCCAGTTACCTACCCGTCGAAGTCTGCAACGTCGAACCAGGTCAGCAAGCAAAGACCAAGCTGAGCCCCTTCCAGACAAGGCAAATGTTATTATTTGCAGTCCATCCTCCGCCATTTAACGCCCAGTCAATTGTGAATAATGGAACTCGCATCCTTGGACTCGGTGCTGCTCCAAATGCGACTTTGAAAGAGTTTGGTATTCAAGCAGATCCCCGACTCATCACAGTACCCGGCCGCATCCTCGATGCTCCTCAAATCTTCTACAAAGACGCGAATAACAAAGAGAAGAGAATCCCGCCCAGCGGTGGCAGCTGGAATATGAGGTCCATCAGATTCTCAATCGGCTCTACCTTGGGTTCCTGGGCCTGGGTTTTCCTGGACTCCAACCCAACTAGAGCCCCCACGCGCGAGGTACTTGGGGCCTGCCTGCAACAGTTCGTGACGAAGCTGAGAGAAGTCGGGGTTCAGGCTAACCCCCCTAAAGGCGGAGAGCACGTTATTCTCGCTCGCCGTGACGTGGATGATGAGATTGGTGGCGCTGTCAAGAGGCTGATGGCCGCTCATAAACCTACCATGATTCTTGGTATTCTTACCGACCAAAGCACGGACGTTTATAATTGCATGAAGCGAGTCTGTGACGTTCGGGAGGGTGTCCGCAATGTCAATGTGCTTGTCAAAAACTTCACGAACGAAAAGGGCCGCGAACAATACCTCGCCAACGTCGGCCTGAAGGTCAATCTGAAGCTCGGGGGTGCGAATCAGCTGATCCCTAGAGAGCTTGGGATAGTGAGCAAGGGAAAGACCATGCTTGTTGGTATCGATGTGACTCATCCCTCTCCCGGGTCATCCTCAAGGGCCCCAAGTGTTGCGGGAATGGTTGCCTCGATTGATTCCCACCTGGGTCAATGGCCAGCAGAACTCCGAATCCAGACATCCCGCCAAGAGAGGGTCAGTGAGCTGGACACGATGCTGAAAGCTCACCTCGGCCGGTGGGCTAAGACCAACAAGGGTCAGTATCCGGACAACATCATCGTCTACCGCGACGGAGTCTCTGAAGGGCAGTATGAAATGGTTGTCCAGGAAGAACTGCCTCTTCTCAAGAAGGCTTGCCACCATATGTACCCGAAGACGGAGTCCGCCAAAGGGCTGCCACGGATCTCGGTCGTTGTCGTTGGCAAGCGGCATCACACGCGGTTTTATCCTGCGCGTGAAGAGGACGCGGATGGCTTCTTGAATCCCAAGAATGGCACTGTGGTCGACCGCGGTGTGACGGAAGCCCGCAACTGGGAGTTCTATCTACAGGCTCACACTGCTCTCAAGGGCACCGCTCGCCCGGCGCACTACTTCACTGTTTGGGACGAGATCTTCTGTCGAGAGAAGCCCAAGGAGGGGCAGAACACAGCTGATATCCTGGAAGACCTCACGCACAAGATGTGTTATTTGTTCGGACGGGCGACCAAGGCCGTGAGCATCTGCCCCCCAGCATATTATGCCGATCTGGTCTGCGAGCGAGCGCGATGCTATCTGTCTGACTTGTACGATGCGACACCGACCGGTAGCGTCGTCACCGGCGTTGGGGGTGGGGGTGGTGCTGATACCGTGGACGGTGGCAGGGTCACCATCCACCCCAACGTCAAGGATACGATGTTCTATATTTGAGGCTTTCTTGGCAAGTTGGGGTAATTGGCATGTTGAGTGATGTTTCGCACGAGATGTTGGGAGTTGCTTTTTGCACAATGTGCGATTGTTGTAGCGAGCGTACAGTTCTGTTCTGGGTCTTATGAGACGGAATGCTCATATGCTGGTCATATTTCGGGTTTCTATGCAGATACGGCTTTAGTTGCACACAGAATGACATAAATTAGTGCCTGCTTTCTAAGTATTATATTGCTTATGCATATTTGAGCTGGAGGAAGAGGGCGCATGTCATGGACAGTGAACTAGTACATGGATTGGTCTAGTCTATGGTGCCCCGCCATCCTACACGTAGTCAGGAGCATAAGCTAATACTTCACCTCTCCTTGCTATACAGTACGATGCAGCAAGCCCGTCTCTTAGAATGTGCTGTACATTTCATCCGAATGCATTGTCGGGTATTCAGCACTCGAAGATTCTGTTAGCTACAGTAGTACTGTACTATTAGCGCGATAGACCCCTCATCTCGACCATCATCCGACTAAAAGCACCAAAATAAATGCCGTAGTCAAGTCGGAAGTGGATGCGACCCGCACCGCAAAGCTTATCGGTCGGTTCCAGCTCAACGTTAGCCGGTGGGAGTACTTTCGTGTCTTGTTCTGGTAGTGAGTGACATGCAGCATTGATGACCTTACCGCTTTCATTTTCCACTTGTATGACTCCCTACACAAGTTCTCTGTCCCCACTCACTCCTACACTAGCAGGCTTCAAGTCATAGAAATGTCCAGTTTGGAATTATAGTACCGTAGCTAACATCACAAGAAGATAATAAGAGCGTTAGTCAATAACCGTTTCATCTTTTCTCCCAAGACCGAAGGCCAGCCGATCTACAGCTTGGCCGCGGGGGAGGCACTGCCCGCCGAGGAGATCTCGTTGTACAAGAGGGTGGTCAGGAAGTCCGCGTAGTCCTCGCCGGTGACCTGACCGGCGAAGTAGCGGGCGGCCTGCTGGAACTTGTTGCCGGCGGGGCCCTTGGCGGCCAGGTCGTCGGCCTGCTCCTGCAGCAGGCGCAGGGCGTAGGCCTTGTCGACCTTCTTGCCGTCGGCGGTGGTGATGCCGTGGTGCGTCCATTGCCAGAGTTGACTGCGCGAGACTTCGGCGGTGGCGGCGTCCTCCTACATTGGGGTTAGGTCTGGGGGTAACTGATAGGGGAGTAAAAAGCTTACCATGAGGAAGTTGATGGGGATGCAGCCCACACCCCGGAGCCATCCCTCCATGTACGACAGGCCGATGTTCAGGTTCTTGCGGATGCCCTCCTCGGTGATCTTGCCGGGGACGTTGGTGTTCAGGAGGTCGTTGGCGGTGATGTTGACGTCCTCGCGGCGCACGAAGAGCTGGTTGGGGGTGGGCATGTGCGTGTTGAAGACGTCCGAAGCGATCGCCGCCAGCGCCGGGTGGGCGACCCAGGTCCCGTCGTGACCCGCCCGCACCTCCCGCAGCTTGTCCGCCCGCACGCTCTCCATCGCCTTGTCGTTGGCCGCCGCGTCGTTCTTAATCGGAATCTGGGCTGCCATGCCGCCCTGGTGGGGAATTAGTATTGTTGATCGCTTCGTTTTGATTGTTTTAGGGGCCGAGACTTACCATAGCGTGAACACCTCGCCGGTGACAGGTCTTGATCAACAGCTTCACGTAGGCATCCATGAACGGCACCGTCATGGTCACGTCCGAGCGGTCCGGCAGCACGAAGTTGGGGTGCTTGCGGAACTTCTTGATGAAGGAGAAGATGTAATCCCAGCGGCCGCAGTTCAGGCCGGAGCTGTGGTCGCGGAGCTCGTAGATGATCTCGTCCATCTCGAAGGCGGCGGTGATGGTCTCGATCAGCACGGTGCCGCGGATGGTGCCCCGGGGCATGCCGATGTAGTCCTGGGCGAGGTTGAAGACGTCGTTCCACAGGCGCGCCTCCAGGTGCGACTCCATCTTGGGCAGGTAGAAGTACGGCCCGAACCCGCGGGCCACCAGCTCCTTGGCGTTGTGGTAGAAGTACAGGCCGAAGTCGAACAGACTGCCGGAGATGGGCTCGCCGTCGACGGTGAAATGCTTCTCCTCGAGGTGCCAGCCTCGCGCGCGCGCGATCAACGTCGGCAGCACCCGATCCGTCCGCAGCTTGTACTCCTTGTTTCCTTGCTTGAAGTCGACCTGGCGGCGGATCGCGTCGTAGAGGTTGACCTGGCCGTTAATCATGTTCTCCCAGGTGGGGGCGCTGGAATCTGTTCATTGGAATGAATTAGCACCTTGGACAAACGATGAGTATAGAAGCGGGGACAGGCGACGTACCTTCGAAATCAGCCATGTATGTCCAGACATCCGAGTTGAGCGCGTTCACCACCATCTTCCGGTCGGTGGGACCTGTGATCTCCACACGGCGGTCGACCAGACCAGGGGCCGGGGGAGCGCCCTTCCAGGCGTCATTCTCGCGGATGTGCTTGGTTTCGGGGAGGAAGTCGGGCAGATGGCCCTTGTCGATCTCAGCTTGTCGGTCGATGCGGCGTTGAAGGAGGGCTTTGCGGGTGGAGTTGAAGGCGCGGTGGAGGATGGCAAGGAAGACGCAGGCGTCTTTGGTGAGGATCTTGCGAGCTTCGGTGCTCACAGTGCCCAGGATGGCCACGTCCTTGAGCTGGGCCTCGGATTGGCTCATGGTGAAGACTTTGGTAGCGTGAAATTGACGCAGATCTCTAGTTAAGACGACAGAGGAGAAGAGGTATGGAAGGGATGTAGAAGTAGTGTAGATCGCAGCTTAAGCACATAGAGTTCCAGCTCTGCGATGGAAGGAGGGACAAGCAAAGTATATAAGTCCAACCCCCAGAATCTTATCGGAGGGCAGGAAATGGGCTCGACGACGTCAGGATCCACGGACAGCCGCGGCCCATGGGAAGTTCGGATCATCCATGGTCGCGGGGGTACCGCCGATAATGGTGGATGGAGAGAGTTTCTGAGATGGGCAGAGAGACTCAGGAATGAGTCTGGGTTGCACCCACTGTAATCACCACGTGACTTCTCCGCGGGGAACTGGTCCTTTCGGCCGACTGGACCCGATTGGGGCTGGGGTTCCCCGCCCGGCACGCGCCGGCCACCGCCTCCGATTCGGGCCTTATCGTTGCTGATGACTCGATACCTTCACCTCTACCCTTTGATATAGCTGGATCCCTCCCCGAAAGCTCTGATATGTGTGAAAGGATGTTGAACTGAGCCAGGGCGTACGGAGAGATGGTTTCTCGTCCCAAAGCATTGGCATCAGCCATCCGTGTCTAATCAATTGACTCACTAGCGCTACAATGTCCCAAGACGACCGTTTATCAGTTCACTGCGCCCTTTTCCATCCTACCGAGGATGTGCGCCCTCGATAAGCCTTCCTCATCTCCCCGCATGTCCGAACAACCTCCAGCCAGCCGCGGCTGCACCAGCAAACCACCATTTAGCTGACACTGGTACACACGTCGATCATGCTCGGTACTTTTCGGAGTCCCCCACATCCACCTACCGATCGATTCCGATGAGAGTCATAGCTGTTTTCGCGACGACGGTTGCGTTGAAGCGGTCTTCGCCACTCCTCAACAACCACACCCTGAAAAGTCAATAGAAGAAGTCTTCAGTTTTTCGATGAGCGCATAAAATGACCAGAAGCTTCAGAGACTTTTTCCCTTCCAACACTACAAGACATACGACCAGTGCGATGCCGTGTTCCAGCTCACAGACATGTGAATGCATGTGATTCTGCGGCATACTTCTGGCGGCGTTCTTGTGGGTAACTGGGCTCAATATCTGGGGTGCCACGCGCCGCTTACCCACCAAGGGTTCCGGAATGTGGACGAGACACTCTCGGAGCATGCAGGACAACAAGTCCTAGCCTCACACGCAATCATGACACAGCGCTAATTTGTAGCTCGGGGGTGGGCGTGGTCATGCTACTCATATATTCTCCGACGGCAGTTGGATGGACTTATGCCGCACAGCCGTGTCTGCACCTCTGCTTGCTGGAATGGGAGCTATGACCACCTGCGAGCTTTGTTCGTTCCCCCACACTCCAGCATAATCTTCGAAGGGGGTTCGTCATCTGGCTTCTTGTAGTGACGCCTAGACCCCCCCACCATGGGCAATGTGGAAACAATCGGCAGAGGACCTCGCGCTCAGGTCTATCAAGCTCTGTAAAAATGCTCACTCCAGTATTCGACTCAGCTGAAAAATGCTCCGATGGACTGTCCCAAGACCGCATCTTCCGAATTGAGATCGACTGAAATTCTGAGTAGCGACGGTGAGCATAGTATCATAGATGTCCTCGACAGCTCCGACGTCCCTTTGTGTCCCGAACAGAGAAAACCATCCACGGCAGCAGCATCATTCAGCGCCCTTTGACGCCCAATTGAGTTTGTAGCTCGACAGTAAGCTTCGAGACTGGCTGTTGGTCATGTTTTCCCTGGATGACTCTATAATCAACACCATCGCAAGCCATGTAGCCAAACTCGATCAGATTGTGCTATTTATATTACATCTTTAGGGCATGTGATCCTCTTCTGTTGAGATTGTGACATACTACAGGAGAACCAACACATGGCATGGCAACCATATGGTCTCATGCCCTGTATTTTACTCAAGGCCTTCCTGAAGGTGTGGAAAACACACCAAATTTAGATTTAATCTGCTTCTGGCGGGGAAGCTGCTGACTCAGCAGGCCCAGGGTCTATCACGAAAATCACGCGGGGCGATCCTTTGTTTTCTCTGCAACCACATCAACTTCAACACCAACAGTCCATGCCAGTCGCGTGCGTGACAAACTCTAGAACTACTTCAACATGGGATCTAAGACCCCCGAGGGACATCGGCAGGAACCCGATGGTATGTGCCATCTCAACTCTAAGAATGAATCCTTGGATCTAACTTGACCGTGTGACTTAGCCCCCAACTCCTCCGACTTCAAGCCCGCCAATCCTCAAGTCAAGGCCTCTCGAAATGGCTCCGGCTCTGCGGACTTGGATCGAGGGATCATCAGCGACGATGATGACGACGACGATTATTCGAAGGAAGAAAATCGGGTGAACGGAGCCTCGACTGCTGGTACGTTCGCAACAATCATCACTACTCGGATCAACCTTATAAACAACACTGACACATTCACTCCCCCACCTAGACAAGAAACAAAAGAAACGCAAGAGGTCCAAGAAGAAGAAGAAGACCACCCCCACCGCGCAGACCACCCCACCGCGGGTGCCGCTCTCCACCCTCTTCCCGTCCGGCCAGTACCCCCGCGGAGAGCTCGTCCCCTACGCCGAGGACGAGAACACCGCCCGCACGACCGACGAAGAACTGCGCTACAACTCCCGCCTCTGGGACGACGACTTCCTGCCCGACTACCGCAAGGCGGCCGAGGTCCACCGCCAGGTCCGCCAGTATGCCCAGCGGGAACTGATCAAGCCGGGCGCCAGCCTCACCGCCATCGCCGAGGGGATCGAGGACGGCGTGCGCGCGCTCACCGGCCACCAGGGCCTGGAACCCGGCGACGCTTTTCATGCGGGCATGGGGTTTCCGACCGGCCTGTGTCTGAACAATGTGGCGGCGCACTGGACGCCGAACCCCGGCGCCAAGGATGTCATTCTGGATAAGAACGACGTTCTCAAGGTGGACTTCGGGGTCCATGTGAATGGGCGCATTGTCGACTCCGCGTTCACGGTCGCGTTCGAGGACAAGTACGATAACCTCCTTACTGCCGTGAAGGAGGCGACCAATACTGGTATCAAGGTATGTGCAGTGACTCCGAGGACACAGGCCAGATGACTGATTTGACTAGCATGCCGGTATTGATGCGAGAATGGGCGAAATCGGCGCAGCCATTCAGGAGGTGATGGAAAGCTACGAGGTCGAGATCGACGGGAAGACCCGCCCTGTTAAAGCCATTCGAAACATCACCGGGCACGATATTCTGCGCTATCAGATTCATGGCGGGAAGCAGGTCCCGTTCATTAAGAGCAACGATCGCGACAAAATGGAGGAAGGAGAGGTGTTCGCCATCGAGACGTTCGGAAGCACAGGCAAGGGGTACCTAGAGGATGATGTACGTATACGCCGATTCTCAGGTTCGATTCAGGTTCTGATAACTTCTCAACAGCTGGGCCTCTACGGCTACGGTAGAAACACCGATATGTCTGGTGCC
This sequence comes from Aspergillus indologenus CBS 114.80, assembly GCA_003184685.1. Classification (NCBI taxonomy): domain Eukaryota; kingdom Fungi; phylum Ascomycota; class Eurotiomycetes; order Eurotiales; family Aspergillaceae; genus Aspergillus; species Aspergillus indologenus. The sequence goes on along the minus strand of KZ825468.1, from coordinate 469,991 downwards.
AACCTGCGTCTCGCATCTGCGAAGTCCCTGCTGAAGACCATCGATTCGAATTTCGGGTCGATTGTTTTCTGTCGTCGCTATCTGGAGAGACTTGGGGTGTCCCATTATCATCTCGGGGTGAGTATTTCCATGGCTAGGGGCTGTTTGGTTTCTGTTACTGACGAGTTCCATAGATGAAAAGCCTGATCGATAACGGTATTGTCGAGTCTTATGCGCCGCTTGTCGACGTGAAGGGCTCCTACACCGCCCAGTTCGAACATGTATGGCTCCCTTCCGCTATGTGATACACCCTGGATTGAAATTAATTCGTGCTCTAGACCATTCTCCTCCACAGCGGCGGCAAGGAAGTCATCAGTCGTGGTGACGATTACTAGGTTAGCTATTCAGTTTGACATCTATAGACGATGTCGCCGGCGTTTTGCTTGGCCTGTTTACTTTTGACTAAGTAATGCTTCGTTCAACCCTTCGATGACCTCGGATTCAACATCCGTTCAGGTACATGTTCGCTCGATTCCTGATTGCTGCATTTTTGTTGCCTTGGGTGCGCTGTCGCGTATCAACGCATCCCAGTCCAGTCATTACCTCCATTTGAATATGAAACACCGGTTCACTGATCGGGCTTCACTCTCCGCCTCCCTGTCACGATAGACGTAGTATAGGACACAACTCCTCCTAGATAGCCCCTATGATACTGTTATCTCTCAAGCTGTGATGCGATCAGTCACGGATCCTCCAGCAACTGCCTCGCCGTCTTGCGTTCCTCCGGCATCCACTCTAGCATCGACCGGACGAGCCTTAGAAACGAGGCTGTCTCCCCCCCCAAACAGGCGCTTCTTCCGACGGGCACAGCCGCCTCTGCTCCTGCAATTCAGGCCCCTGACCACACATCAGCCCGGCGTTCCAAACCAACAACAGCGGAGAAAAGAAACCCAAGCCTATCACAAGGATCAAAACTGGTGGATAGGGTGGGTTGCACACTCTATCAGATCTCTGCACTGCAGCCTTAGCAGATATCTAGTGTGCTGACTTGGCCTACGGCAAGGAGGTAAGTTCTTATTACACCCCCTTAAAACGCCGGTAGTCTAACTAAAGCTGAAATTTGTATCACAATCTGTTTTCAAAAAGTATAGATTAATGATAGAATCTTTTATAGACTTACTTTCTACTGCAAACTTACTGCAGCATTCAATCTATTTTTTATAATCGATCAAAATATAGTATATTTCTATATAGTATCTAACAGCCAGCCAGCCGACGACAAGGGTTCCGGCAAAAAGTAGTCGGACGACCGAGAGTCGTATGACAAAAAGTCCAACGATGATAATGCGAATAAGGACCAGGAGAGCGACAAGGAAGGCAGCAAATGATATCGCAACAAAGAGGGCAAGGAGGATAGCGAGGGCAAGGATCAAGTGATCAGCAAAGACGGTGACAAGGACGGCAAAGTTGAAAGTTACAAGGACGATGGCAAGCAGGATACAAGGACTCCAATGACGAAGTGACTCAGGATGATGATACTCAATCCATGGGTAAGCAAGCAAAGGGAAAACAGTCAAAGGGCAAGTCTACAAACACCAAGCAATCTGGTGGTGAAGTCGATGGCAACGAGAGCCAGGGGGATGGCCAAGTCAGCGAAAATCGACTCAAGGAGTCTGCCATTAGGGCTGACGCCAACAGTGGGCTCGGAGACCGCCAAGCGACGATGAAGGACTGGCATTTGGGGTCATATGACCGACTATGTACTGTACTTGACCTGCGTGTGGCATCAGAGGCAGTAGCATTTAGGCTCTCGTTGGCGTTATCTGACAAGGATCTCCACTACCCAGCGTAGGCTTTCCAGCCAATCTCCCTGGCCTACTCGCAATTCCCAGCCTCGTAGAACACCCGAAAACGCGACTTTCTGCCTAGCAAATCTGCCGGCGAATCGAACTCGACCACCTCGCCGTGATCGAGCAGTAACACTCGATCACTATCCAGGATGGTATCGAGCCGATGCGCAATCGTGATTACCGTACATTCCTTAAAACGCTCTCGAATGACCTTCTGGATAAGCCGTTCTGTGGCGACATCGATGCTGTTTGGGGGAACAAGGTGAGTAGGTCAGGAGAGAGAAGAGGAGGCAGAGATGACTTACTCGCTAGTGGCTTCGTCAAGCACCACAATCCTGCACCGCTTCAGTATCGCGCGGCCCAGGCAGAACAGTTGCTTCTGTCCATGCGAGAGATGGACCTGAGCCATGTCGGTGTCGAGACCGCCCTGCTGTTCGATTATTTTCTCCAGGTGAACGGCAGCCAGTGCTTGATTAACGCTGGCATCATCGGAGACGCTGTGAGGGTCCATATTGTCACGGACAGAGCCGGGCAAGAAGCAGGGCTCCTGGGGAATGGCATTCATGGCGGTGCGGACGATATTGGCCGGCAGTGTCGAGGTGGCGATGCCGTCAATGATGATACATCCTTCAGTCACCTCGATCATTTTGAATAATGCCATCATCAAGGAGGATTTGCCGCTATCGATGTAACGGTTGACGCACACTGTCAGTTTGGATGCTATTGGAACGGTATCAAGGTTTGGGCCTCCACCGTGGACTTACCTGCCAGTTCGACCACACACTCCGACCTTCTCCCCGGGCTCGATTCTCAAAGATATCTTACGCAGAGCCGGGACAGTCCCAGTCCTGGCACGTGTTTGTGAGACCCAATACAATTTCAGAAATACAGCAGCAAGGAAAACGTGGAAGACTTACTGGTACGTGGCAGTGAGATTCTGGAACTCGATGTGCCCTCGGTCCGGCCAGTTCTCGGGAGGTGTCGTGGTCTCTGTGGAGAGCTCCTCCACCGGGGTCTCGCTGGCATAGTCTCGAACACGCCCGATCGAGGTCAGGGAGGTTTCAAACTCGGTCCAGACCATGATGATGTCAGTCAAGATGCCGCTCAAGCTGATAACGTTTGAGAGGGCTACGCCTGCGAAACCAGGGCTGATCCGATCTTTGAGTCCAATGAGCAGCCCGATCAGAAGAAGCACAAATCCGGCAGCCAGGCAGTCCATGACCAGGGCCAGCCAGCGTTGGACACAGAATAGAAGATAGAACGGGGTCTGCGATCGAGTCAAGTGCTTGTGGTTTTGCCGAATCAGTCCTTCTTGCCATCCAAAGGCGCGGACTGTAGCCAGTCCATCGAGAGACTCCATGAACTGCGAGCTGTAAGGGAAGATAACTCAGGCTTAGTGGTGCTTGCCCAAGGGACGCGTCTGATAGTGTAGCGTGACACTTACTAGAGGGGGCCCTTGTTCTCCAGGTCCATCTTCCGTAGCTGCCGCGAGGTTCTCAGATAGACCTTCTGCAGCACAAACATCACTAAGAATATCACCGGGTACGAAATCGCCACCCAATACGATGAAGTCATGATCAGGAGTATCTGGCCCAGCATAATAAGGCCACCTGTCGTTGACATTAGTGACCATGCACCGGACAAGAGGAAACGACGGTACTGACTGCAGAAGATGTTTAATAGCGCCATGGGTAGCTCCGTGTCAACAAACTGTATATCCTGACTGAATCTGCCTCATGAAACAGGAGTTAGACCCATCCGGGATACAGTTTCAACCATCAACCAACCTGGAAACAATTGAACCAAGCTTGGTTGCTTGAAAGAAAGACATGGGCGCCCTGTCATTGGTGTCAGAACTAATGATGTTGTCAAATTCGCCTGCACCGCAATTACCGAAAAGTCGTTTGCACAAGAGTCCAGTGGAGGGATCGCCCTGCGGACGACACAACATTGATCACAGCATGCCTGGTCGAGGATCAGTAAGCGGACTAAATGCACGGTGGGAAAGAAGAGCAGGGGAGATGGAATGCACGCACCACCCCAGAACAGCGAGAGCTATAAGGCAGGAGCATTGAAAAAGTGCATAGATGCCCATATACATAGCTTGATGGTATCCGGGATGTTTCTCATTTGCTTCACTCCACCATTCAGCCCAGGCATCTATCCACTTTGATCAGCATCATCTCAAAACATAACATATCTATTCAAGCGGTGGGGGCCCTTACATGGGAAGCAGAAGAGAAAAGCGTACACAATGGCAATTAGTACATAAGCCAGAGAAAAGAGCTTCCCGATCGACAGCATGTAATAGACCATCACATTCACCCTGTTCGCTGACTCCGTTGCCGCCGAACTCGAGCCAATCTCAGAGACTGCAACTTGTGGCTTTTCCACAGTTGGGGAGTTAGCTTGTGTGCTGGGCAGTTCAGCATCCATCTCGATCTCGGGGACAGAGATAGGCGCGTGGGATGTATCACTCGTTGAAGAGCTCGGGCGCCGTTTAAACTCGGACAGTGACTCCCGTTCCACCACTTCACCATTTGCACTGAGACGAATAATGTGATCAGCGTAAGGAGCGTGGTGCTCTTAGTGCATGAAGTTGTCGGTCAGCTAGTTCATCCCAGTCCGAATGGCACGGAGAAGTATCTCACCTGCATGGCTTGCCAACACTGTTGTACTGCCATTATTCCGTAAAAGCCCATGAGGCCCCAGCAAACGCTGAAGAACTTTGGCTTCTGTAGTAGCATCAAGCCCACTGAGGACATCATCAAGAATGTAGACACTGCGTCTTGCATAGATCGCTCGAGCAAGTGACTGCAATGAGTTTGGTCAGAATAGCGCACACAAGATCGTAGGAACAGACAGTAGAGTGAGTGGCCTACCACGCGCTGCTTCTGACCCCCACTCAGATTTGCCCCATGGTCACCCAACTGCGTATCATTTCCATCTTGGAGGTGGACAAGGTCCTCATCAAGGGCACAGGCGTGAAGGACGGCCTTGTACCAACGTTCATCGTAGTCGGAGAATGCCACAATGTTGTCTCTTAGGGTTCCGTCCCGAACCCAAGGTGTCTGAGCACAATATGCTGTGGTGCCGGTGGAGACAATTATTTCACCCTCTGAGGCAGGAATTTCACCAAGAAGCGCGTGCAGCAAACTGGTTTTCCCGCAACCAACAGGCCCAAAGACCATGGTGAGCTTCTGCCTGGGAATTGACAGGCTAATGTTGCACAGCACCGGGTTTACTCCTCCCGGCCAGCTAAAACTGGCGCTCCTGATGGAAATGGCAGCAGCAGTTGTGACCGATGATTTTTCTTCAACTTCGACATTCCTCGGCTTGAGTTTGTTGAGGGTGGATGCAACAACCTTGCGTTGCTCAGACCTCGGGTCAGTGAGCAGAAACTGCTGGATCCGTTGAAAACAAGCCACCATCGAGGCCAATTCCGGGGCAGATTGAAAGAGCATGCTCAAGGGCTGTGAGATCAGCATCAATAGTGATAGGGAGGAGAACATTCGACCAGCATCTAGGGTGACGTGGCGCGCATGGTCTGCGGCAATAAAGACTGCAAAGGTCAGCACCGGGGATATGATGACCGGAAGGAACCCTGCCCAGATAGTCAGTCACTATCCGCTATGGCTCTTCAATGGAGGGAATATATGTGTTGGACTCGCCCATCATCATTGCGCCAATTTCCCACCACCTGAACCCAGCGGCAGCTTTAAGCTCGTTTTCCCGCGCCTGTTGGAGTATCCCCATCACTTTGCGCATTAAGCCAGACATCCTCAGGCTTTTCATCGCAGAAAGGGTGTTGGTGGTCATTCCTGATATTTATAAGTCTTTCATCCACGTTGAAAATCGGTCCTCTAAATTTGGCAACGTACCGACTCGTTTTTCAACCACCCCCATCCAGGCTTCTTGCTGCCGACCCGCAGAGGCTCCAAACCTCATGGTTAGCAGAGCACATACTGCACGACAAGTCAGCTTCTTCCGAGTACTTTCAGAGCGCAAACTTGCGTAAGTCTGCATACCAGATGCGATTACAAGTGACGGCACAACAGCGACACCAACTTGCCGTTCCAGCAACCAGGCTCCGAACGCAACTTGGATAAAATTCGCCCATATCTCGTGAATCATTCTCAGACCACCGACAATTCGCTCGACATCAGCATTCATGATCGTCAAGGCGGCGGACCTAGTGGTAGATGATACGTCGAGGCTGAGAGTCTTGCGGTAAACAACCGCAACTAAAGCGCCTCGCACGCAGGTAATGAATTGATAGGTCTGATGCCAGTACCACGCCGTGGTCATCTACGACTGCGTCAGTAATTGCCCAGGGTGTGTATCACGGGAGAAAGATTGCTCTCATACCGCAATTCCGACATAGACGATTGCGTAGGCGCCAAGCAGTCCGTAGCCAATATTCCGCTCGGGTGGTGTGCTGGGTGCATGGATATAGTTAACCATTTGGACCAAGAGAAGAGGCTGTGTAAGGGTCAATGCAATGAGACACAGCCTCGGCAAGATTGGGCTCAGAAGGCGCATCTTCAAAGCTTGAATCGTGGACACCAGAAGGGCGTTCTTCCCGGTCTTGACAGCTACAAGAGCATTAGTGTTCGACTTTCTCTCCCACTGGAACAATGAGGAGAAGAAAATGGCAGCATGAAAAAGAGATACCTCGTTCCCAGACATCCCACAGGTCCTTCTCTAGGTTCACTGTACTGAACCCAGCCGGCATGGGATAAAGATCCTCGAATGCAAGCTCACGAATATAGCCCAGCCGGATGAGGTTGTTGATCCAAAGAAAGAAGGTTTTGGAAACGATGCCTGCAAAGTCTTCCGGACTACTGGGAGCATTGTGCTCCTGGATCAACCATCGGGTCTTTGTAACCGATTCCACTACGGTCTGTACTCCCCCCATGACGAAAGTCGCGGTGAAAATACTTGCAATGCTGGTTCTTACATTGGCAAGCCAAAGCGACCGTACCTGCACGCCATCAAGCAGGAGAGTCAACAGCAAATAACCATTTATGAGAAATGATGGTCGCGTGGTCTTTCTATGTTCGGCGTAGGAAAGCAGTGCCAGTCCAATTGCCGCAACCAGGTTCAATGCAGTGGCTGCAATTGATACTCTGGTGCGGTCCTCGGGTACCAGACAATAGATCACCAACAGGGCCAGTTGAAGGCAGGCAGAAATCGTGGATGCTGTCTTATTTCGGCTGTGAGCTCTCTTTCCCATGTCCCCTTGTTCCTGATATGCATCTCCGCACTCACCAGTTTGGATCCTAGCAGGGCCCACCCGCTGACTAGGTAATGTCTTCGCCATAGTTGGTAGCCTCTCCCTACGGCGAAGAGCAGGAAAAGCGAGGAGGGCAGAATGGATAGCACTGACTGTTCGAAAAGCAGTGTAAAGTCAAATGCACGACGGCAAGGGTGCACTGTTGGACCCCAAAGATCGTCCAAGGCGAATGAGCATCTCTGCTGTGACATAGTGACAATATCGTTTCTGGGTCAGAGGGGAGAAATATTTCCGTCGACAGTAAGGGCATTCAAAGCGGGCACCTCTTTAAGGGCCGTTAGGTTCCGGGTCGAATACAAAGCACGCTGTTCACGATTCTTTGGGTTTGGTTCCTTTTCTACCTGTAAATTGATACGAGCCAATCTTCCTTCATTAGGGCGTTTGCGTAAGATAAGAGGCAGATGGGGCGAATGTCAATGGACCCGGACATGGTCCGATATTCTTCAGGAGATTAGTACTACAATCTATGGGTGGATATGATCGAGATAGGACATGCACGTATGAATCCATGTACTGCTACTGGTCTATGCTGTATTACCTGTGCTTGTCCGAGGAGATGATTGATGCTTTCCACCCACTCGGCCGCAGAAATTCCCGCCAACATCTGCATCCAGGCATGCATGAGGCCACCAATGCAGTAAAATCAGGCGTGGATCTGCGTTTCGTATCTCACCGGACGGAAATAATGCAGGTATTCCAGAGTGCTGCCACAGCGGCTTCCCGTTGGACTCCGCTGCACGGAGCATGAGAGATGCATTCTATGACTCCAAGGCGTTGCAGTCACTCGGACATGGCCGATGGTGACCGATGCATGACTTGTGGGGTAGCGATTATTGCAGGAGGTATTTGAGCTCGTCTAGTTGGAGTCGATACCTGAATCTGGCTCATCTTTCTTTGCGCTTTTCACCTTCGCCTTGATCGACATGGCTTCCCCAACCCGCACTGCGTTGTTGCTCATCGACATCCAGCAGGGCTTCTCGCATCCCACCCATTGGGGCACGCAGCGCTCAACACCGCAGTTTGAACAGAATGTTACTGCTCTCCTGGCCGCCTTCCGCACTACGCCTGGTGCTCATGTTCTTCACGTCTGTCACCATTCCACCTTCCTTGGGTCGCCTCTGCACCCGTCGAAGCCAGGTGCGGACTTCATGCCATACGCACGACCGATCGAGGGCGAGCCCGTCTTTTCCAAGACCACCAACTCTCCTTTCATCGAGACGGACCTCGCCGATGTCTTGCGCCAATTGAACTTGCAGCGGCTAGTGATTATTGGACTGATGACGGCTCACTGTGTCAGCACAACCCTCCGCGCCGCGTCCAATCTACGAGTGGTCAACCATGGCTACGGCTGCGTTGTCAAGGATGGAAGCGAGCCCCAGGCGGAGATCGTCCTTGTGCAGGATGCCACGGCCACCTTCAACGTTCAATTCGACGGGCGTGAGTACGACGCCGAGGCAGTCCATGCCATCCACCTCGCCACCATGAAGGACGAATTCTGCGACGTCACCACTACCGCCCATGTTCTCGGCCGGATGCAGGCCTCTGGAACGCAGAGTTGGGGCGGACGTACTTTGATCGATGCAGACAGTAAGCTGCAGGGACGGCAAGCGAGGATATCTAGTCGTCTCTAAGCGTCGGCTGCCTGGGTCAGACGGCGATGACCGAGTGGGCCTACCTTCGTTAGTTTTCGATGTTTCATCCAGGCCTTGCAAATTCTACTTCTCTGAAATCGGTATGATTTGACCTGTGGGCCGTAAGCGCTAAACTGGAATGTAATGTTGTATTCTGCGTGTGGGAGATAGAATACTCCTTTCTTGATGTTCTTCGGCATCAAATGCTTACAGTATGTACTGTATGTATGTATAAATGTATCCATCGGTCTAAATATGCTTAACGTTACTTGAGTTACGCATACGCGGGGGAGTTGCTGCAGTCGCTGCAGGAATGACCGACGGATTCCGGCTCCTTCGAGTGCCAATTAGGGCTAGAGGATGAGCTGTCACTGCAGACTCACTGCAGACTCCGCCCCCTTGGCATCAGGCGTCCGTCCACAAAGCTTAGCGGTACTGAAGCTGTATCCCTCTCTACTTATCATGTCGGGCGATATAATTAGTCTCTCATCGCTCTTATCATTGACCTACCCCTCTATGCAACTACCCCTCCATGCATCTACCCCGCTATGCTTCTGCCCTCCGTAAGATGATGTGGGGCGAATCTAGCGGCTTGGGATCCATCGCGCAACTGACATGGCGAAGCTAGACTCGGTGCAAATCGATTGAAAAGGACAGGCGATGTTAGGCGAACCAACGAATCGGACGATTGGAAGCTCACTAGACAGACAGATCGTGTCAAATAACAGGTCATACATGCACCTGTCTTGCAAAATACTTCGCCTGACATGCCACGGTATTGGTATTACATTTCACCGTGAGCCTCATACTCTGTACTGTATTGTCCTGTAATGTACTGTACTGTGCTTCACGATCCAGTCTGTACAGTACAGGAGCATACATACATCTGCTCAAACAATACAGTAAAGTATTTGTGTCTTGCTTACATGTATCAAGGGCATCTCCAACCGTGAAGATTGACTCCCTGATCAGGCCATTGATGGCTCGTGGTGATACCTTGGAAAGAAAACCATTGTTGCAATTGGTCTTTGTAACATGATCTAAAATTGCCAAGGATCACTAGGAAGAATCTGTTTCTTGCAAGCAGACCTGAACCCCTCATACCCTATACAAACATGATAATGGACAGCTCCCCCCCGCCCCCACTTCCTCGCTCCTTTTTCTCGTGCAGAGACAATGCCTAGAGGCTCTGCTGCTGACGGAGATAAGGATAGATGGCTTCACTCCAAAGCGGCCGCATCTTGTACACGCCCAATTTCTCCGGCATGCTCTCGATGGCATCGGCGAGCGCGGGGCCATTGCCCTCGGCTCGCACATCCTGCAGCGAGGTCATGTATGAGCGGACACAGAAGATGACTGCGCGCGACCTCGCCAGCCGGGTCAAAGTCTGATGCTCCACCCGGAGATAACAGTCGCCTAGGTCGACAGCACGCGGTTTGAGGGGTAGTTGGTTATCCTTCTCGGGATAGAAGTTATTGCCATCCATGCGGAAGAGATCCCGGCCATCAGTCTGGAGACTCCACTGTGTGCCACGTCAGTCAACGGGGTGTTTCCAAGGTATGGAAGCACAAGAGGATCCCTTGTAGGTGCTTCCAGATGGTTAGCTCTTACATTCATCCTTCCCACGAAGACTCCTGGCTCAAGGCGGACAAGAAATCGGTCTGCGCCTTTGCCAATCCGAGCTTCAAATCCAGGTACGGGCTGGTGAATTTCCCGCATTGACATGCCTACTCGCGAAGGGCTTAGGAATCCCCCGGGGAAGCAGGCAATGTAACCCTGCAGTCTCAACTCGTTTTCCGCATCGGGACACATAATATAAAAGTCTTCTTCGACGTTCTCACCCAGGTTGCGCAGCATGGTCAGCGGAGTCAGTCCCGCGAGATCGACAGAATAGGACTGGTTGGTGACCTTGTTGTGGAGAGTCTTGCCGCGCAGATCAAACATTGTAGGATAGCGTTGGGGTAGGAGGTCCATGACTTCCTCGTAAAGCTCTGCAATGGCCGGGTCGACGATGGGGTTGCTCCCAAAGACCTCCTTGGGGTTGGTCTGCATGACTCGCTTACGTTCCTCGATGCGGTCGAAGTAGCCTCGGTCAATGCGGATCCACTCCTCCTTGGGCATTCTCTTGATCCCTGTCTCAGGTAGAGTTTGTTGAGGTCAGATTTCGAGCACCAGGGCGCATGAAGAACAAGGAATGGGGCTCACCCATTGAAACGTGCTGCATGGTCTTGAAAGGTCGGTAATCGATTGGATTGATCGTGCGATAGTCAAAGTCTGTCAGTGGTGTGATAGTAGTAGGTTCGCCGGATGGGTAATTGTGGCCCGGCTGTTTTTTCTTCTTCTGAAAGTCCATGCATTAGCATTCTGTCCCGGCAAGATATCGCCAATCGAAAAGTCCATGGCATGACAGATTGTTACGAGGTACTACCAGTTCTTTGCGGCTGTTCTTCTCCGCCACGCTCGGAGATATCATCATCCAAAAGGTCAGATAAGCTAGTACACCAGTGGTGGCAAGCAGCCATGCGGCGGTGATGGAATTGACCCCCTTGGGGATCATCTCCATAAGGGCTTTGCCATGGTAATACTCGACCATTGTGGACTCACAGTGAGATCCTAGGAAACAATTTGGAGTGGAGTGCAGAAAGGGGGTTAGAGGGATATGCCCGTGTGTCTCGTTCTCAAAGCTGGCTCCATAGTCTGGTAGCCTTGCGAACGAGTGGTTTATATATTTCTTCGGACACCACCCTTCTCTGCCTCGCCCGTGGTTCCGGATCAGACAACCCTCTGAGAGCACGGCATTCTGATGTATAAGGGTTGAGTATTGATCATACATCGTGTTTTGCTTCTCTTTCCTCCTCCTTGTGTCTTCTTTCTTGTTCGCTCAAGTTTCGTGTGTATTTGCAATATTTTGGCTGGCTATCTTACTATACAGTAATCAAAGTACAAGAAAAGTGACGCATGCAGCGCTCAAATTGTAATATAACAACATGCAGCTAGGGATCCTCCAGTATGGGGTCCTCTTCATGGCCTGTACTAATTCAAAGTCGGAAGGTGGGGGAGACAAGGAAACATTTAGGAGAGATGCTTGATAGAAAGCAGCCGTTACTTCGGCGCCTGACCGAATGAAGCTGTAAGATTGGTAGAAACTGCAATCTCGAGTAACAATTTCTCTGAAAGGATGTCACTACTTCCTTCATTATCCGGGTGATTTGGAGACGTAGTGCCGTGCCAACCGAGAGGGCCATTAATACATGATGGGTTTTGTATCAGTCGGATGGTCGCGTGTAGTCTGTCAACTAACCGATGAGTGCGGTACGCCGCGTAAGAAATACCTTATACCCGGATCATAATGGTTAGTCAATCAGACCACGTTGAATAGCGGAGTTCTATCACGGTAGGCCGACGAGACTGGGTTGGATCCGACTAAGGGGGGGCCATCCTGGCCCCTCCCCTCCAGTCACTTAGTTAAGAGACCTAAGATCTCTATAAATGGGAGCGTTTGAACCGTTATAGTCGGTAGGGTCATTCATTTCGACAATTTCGACACGTTGTACACGTCACGTTCAAGGACAGGATGCGCTCCGAGCCTACACACCACGCTGCTGCTTCTGCTCTGGCAGCAGCAATGATCGCCGAGCTGGAAACAGATGAAACATTCCTATCCCTACACGTCCAGAATGTATCTCTCTGCAATGCGTTACAAAGCCTATTAATGGAGTACTCGATCAGCCGTTCTCCGTGTATATTGCAATATGTGCTGGACCTTCCCCCCGGACTCGACCTCCATCGATTAAAGGCCGCCTGGAGTTGCGTGGTTGCATCTTGTGAGATCCTACGTACCAGGATATTCAGTACCGTCAAAGGCGCCATCCAGACTGTTGTGAAAGAAAGTTCGTCTTGGGATTGTGACAACTCTCTGCAAGCATATCTGAGCAGGGACCTCAAAATACCCATGGGCTACGGTTCGCCACTCTCGCGCTGGGGCATCATTGGAGAGCAGAAAGAAGCCACCGAGCGGTTTATGGTTCTGAGTCTTCATCAGTCCATTCATGACGACCGAACTGTGACTGTGCTCCTTGAACGACTATGTCGGGAATACGAGGCCTTAGGTGAGGGTGGAGGGGGTTTAGGGCGTCACGTTCCACAAATCTCTCTCGATGGCTCTTTTCAGCCACCGACGACAGATCAGGATGCGAAAAACGAATCTATCCCTGCCTGGTGGAAGGCAGAAGCAGTGCGCGACTCTCTCACTGGGGTGGACTGGGTTTCACAGCAAGTTTGCGCATCTTCTGTCGTCGAGCACGAAGCGATGATCCTGGGGCTGAACATGTCAACTCCCCATCTTTCACAAGTGCTATATTCAGCATGGGCTATCACTATCAGCACATATGCTCAAGCTTCGGATGTGACATTTGGAACTGTTGTCTTTCACCGTGATCAAAGCACCTATGATGGCGTGGGCGCTGAATCCACATCCCCAGAGATTGCCTTGCTGCCAGTACGCATTTCAGTTGAGCAAGCAGACACGACAATGCAACTCCTAGATCAAGTTAGCAAGATTGACTATAGTCGCGAAAGTGCCGAAATGCCCTGGACAGGGCCACTTGCTAGCCTACTCTGTATTCGAGACCCAGTTCCGAAGGCCTTTCGGTGTGGTGATCAAACCCTTAGTCTTTTTCGCCCTACGACGCGCAAATATCCATGTCCGCTGGTCCTGGAATGTCACGGCGGACAATACCTACGAGTTGTGGGACAATTTGATGAGTCCATCTTCACCACTCAGCGTGTGCGATGTCTACTGCAACAGTTTGTCCATGTTGTGCGGCAACTGTCAATTTCCTCCCACTCGCCGAGGGTCCAGGACGTAGAAGTCCTGAGTCCCGAGGATAAGCAGCAGATTTGGGCATGGAATGGTCGGCCTATTCCATCCGTCAACCGTTGTCTTCACCATGTCTTCGAGGAGGTTGCAGCGAGGCATCCCAGTCGCATAGCAGTCAATGCATGGGATGGTGTACTCACCTACCAGCAGCTCGATGAGCAGTCAACTCGTCTCGCCCATCAATTACAGAAAATTGGCGTCGGGCCTGAGATTATAGTTGCTTTATACCTTGATAAGTCCAAGCAGGTTCCAGTCTCCATCCTCGGGGTTCAAAAGGCCGGCGGCGCCTGCCTCACCTTCGACACTCAACAGCCTGTGAGCAGGTTAAGGTCGATTCTCAGCGATGGTGGAATTGGCATTATGCTTGCCGATAGATCACATGTGTCACTGTGTGAAAGCTTGGTCCCCCGTGTTATATGCGTGGATGAAGAGGCGCTGAAATCTCTTCCACAGCCTCTCACCCTAAGCGAGGGTGCACTGAGAACTAGCAATGTTCAGCCCTTCAACAGGGCTTTTGTTTTGTATACGTCTGGAAGCACAGGGACTCCCAAGGGAATTGACGTGCCCCACTCGGCGATGTGTACTTCAACCTTGGCCTTCGCACAAGCCTTCAATGTCTCATCGGACTCGCGGATATTCCAGTATTCCAGCTATGGTTTTGATGCCAGTGCTGGGGATATGTTCCTTGCCGTGCTTCATGGCGCGTGCCTCTGTATACCCTCGGAATATGACCGAGTGAACCGGCTAGAGCACTCCATTTGCCACTTGAAGGCTAACTGGTTATGCACAACACCTTCTGTCTTGGGGCTTCTAGACCCTGACAATGTCCCTTGCCTGGAGACGCTGGCCATTGGGGGTGAAGCTCTGCCGAAGAATATCACTCTTCAATGGGCACCACGACTTCGATTTCACACCGGTTATGGGCCAAGCGAAACAGGGGTCCTGGCATCTGTCCTCGAAGTTCAGAATAACCAGCATCCATACTCCAATGTCGGACGTGCCATGGCTTGTCATCATTGGATTGTCTCCTCGGATGACTGCAATCGTTTGGCACCACTGGGATGTCCCGGGGAGTTGGTCATTGAAGGCCCCACGGTTTCTCGGGGGTATCTGAATCGCCCTGAGCTCACAGCACGCGCCTTCCCCCGCCAGCCAGCTTGGTTTGACCGTCAAGTAGGCCGACTTCCATCTCGCTTTTACCGGACGGGTGACATTGCCAGGCACAATGACGATGGGACGCTCACCTTTCTAGGTCGTCGGGATGCTCAAATCAAATATCATGGTCAGAGAATTGAGCCCGGCGATATCGAGTTCAGCATCAACCAACATGAGCTGGTCAGGGAAGCGGTGGTGCTGTATCCATCAGATGGCCCATATGCTGGCAGACTAACGGCGGTTGTCGCACTGGATAAGGACTTCTTGTCATCTTCCTCATCTGATGAGGCTCCGCTTCTCATCGATCCAGGGATGCTACAGCGTCAACTTGAAGATGTTCGGACATCCACGCAAACGGAGCTTCCTCCCTATATGTGGCCGATTGAGTGGCTTCTCATGTCGAGGCCATCTTTGAACATGAATGGTAAACTGAACAGGAAGGAGATCTTGAACAGCGTGAAGAGGATGGCGCAGGAAGTCTCTCAGACCAAGCAGCCGCCTCAAGACGCTTCACACCCGCTGACCCTGTCCCAGGGCCCCTTTATTGACGAGTCCGAGCATCTAAGCCAGGGTCAGCAGGTGCTCCAGATACAATGCAGTGCTATCTTGCAACTTCACCGTTCTCAGGTCCCAATGGAATCCACATTTGTTAGCCTTGGGGGCGACTCGCTCACGGCAATTCAACTAGTCACAGCTTGTCGGAAGAAGGGCGTCGAAATCGATGTCCGAGATATTCTCAGGGGTGTTAGGCTGAAGGACGTTCCCTGTAGCGCATCTGGGCTTTCAAGGGCGGTTGTACTCGCACCGCAGCAGCCTGGGCCCCATACAGAAAACTGCACACAAGGAATTGACATGTTCGATGCGTTCGGTCTTAGCCCCCAGAGTGTCTTCAGCATCAGTGGCATTCCAAGTCATGATATACAGGCCATCTACCCTTGCCTGTCCATGCAACAGGGTATTCTCACGAGTCAGTCTCGCGACCAGACTTTATATCAGACAGCACACGTATTTGAGATTACGGGTCGTGCAAATCAGGAAGCTGTGTGGGATATGCAGACAATTATCTCCGCCTGGCGCATGATTATCGAGAGGCATGATGCGCTCAGAGCTGTCTTCTTGGAGTTGCCAACTCACACAGAGCCTTTTGCTCAGGTCATTCTACGCCATCCAGTGGTCCAAGTTACACAGCATTCCAGCAAACACGAGATACTAAGCTTGCCAGAGGAACCATTTTCTGACTTCAAACCGCCGCATAGGCTTCGCTTAGCACCCGCTGGAAAAGACGCCTTTGTCTGTAAGTTGGAAATGAGCCATGCAATAACGGATGGCAGCTCGATGGATCTGATATTCCGGGATCTTGTCCGAGTCTGTGCTGCGTCAAATCCTCTTCCAGAACCTGTTTCCAAGACAGGCTATGGTGACTATATCCGCTATCTTCGCAACCAGGATAGGGATGCTGGCTTGGAATACTGGATGAAGTATCTTCAGAGAACAGAAACCTGCCACCTTAAATTGCCGACATCGAACCACTCCTCTGCGCCCCCGAAACTGCAATCGTACAGCATTGATATTCCAATGGAGCAGTCAATCCTGGTCGAGTTGAGGCGGCGGAGCCTGACTATTGCAGATCTTCTCCAGCTGACTTGGGCAACTGTCCTGAGATTATATACCGACCAACGCGAAGCATGCTTTGGATATATATCCTCGGGCAGAGCAGTGCCAGTGGATGGCATTCGTGACGCCGTGGGGCCATTCATTAACCTGTTAACCTGCCGACTGGCTGTCGATTATGAGCAAACTCCTGCTCAGCTGATGTTGACACAGAAAGATGATTTTATCTCAAGCATCCCCCATCAACACGTCTCCTTGGGAGATATCTGGCATGCCGTCGGCATATCTGGAGTGGGCCCCTTCAACACCCTGATATCCATCCTCAATGCAACAGGCCCAGAACTCGACATTGAGACGAAGGTGACTTTGAAGAGCTTGGAGGTCTATGACCCCACTGAGGTCAGTCATCCGTTTCCTTGATCCTGTCTTGCGCGCAAGATCAGTACGCCCATAAGGAAGACGCTAACGTATATGAATGCAGTACGACTTGACAGTGACATCGTATCTTTCTCCGGGGCTTGTAACAGTACGCTTCGACTACTGGAAAGACAAGGCCTCCAGTGATTCAATAAATAGACTCGCGCACACATTTCGCCACGTCTTTCAGAAAGCCGGCTCCACGCTCGACTCACCACTCAATTCATTGAGCTTGATTAGCGACATGGATTTTCGACAGATCGTTGACTGGAACAGCAACACTCCCTTGGCCGTGGAGAAATGTATTCACGAGGTCATATCTTCACGTTCTTCAACAGCGCCGCAAAGTCCAGCCTTGTGTTCCTGGGATGGGGAGCTAACCTATAGGGAAATGAACGCCATTTCGGACACGTTTGCCCAGTCTCTACGAAGTATGGGTGTGCGAGAAGAGGTCGCAGTTCCTCTATGCTTCCCCAAGTCTTTCTGGGCCGTTGTGGCAATGATCGCCATTCTCAAAGCAGGGGGTGCAATTGTTCCCCTTGATCCATCCCATCCCATCTCGCGACGTTTGGAGATATGTCGTCAGGTCAAGGCGCAAATGATTCTGGTTCCAAGTGACGGCAGTATACAAGCAGAGTGGTCTGAGTCACAGCTACGCATGGTGGAGATCTCACATCTCCGGTATCAACAACTACTGACAGAGAAGCTCACTGGGGCAGGTTGTCTTCAGATTGGAAATATTTCTCCGAGTTCGCCAGCCCACAGCGCATACATTGTCTTCACCTCGGGTACTACAGGAGTCCCCAAGGGCATCGTCACGGAGCATGGTGCATTCTGCTCCGGGGTGGCAGCTCGAGCGCAGGCGATCATGCGGTCCTCCAAGACTCGAACTCTCCAATTCGCCTCTTTTGCCTTTGACACCTGTTTAGAAGATATCTTGACCACACTCATGCAAGGCGGATGCGTCTGTCTCCCCTCGGAGCAAGAGCGTCTGAGTGACATTCCAGGAGCGATGCGCCGAATGAATGTGAATACAGCGGAACTGACTCCCTCAGTGGCCAGGCTGCTCCAACCCAAGGATGTTCCATCGTTAGAGACATTGATCGTGGGCGGAGAACAGGTGACTGCAGACCTCATCATGCAATGGGCCGAGGCTGTCACCTTGATCAATTCTTACGGACCAGCGGAGTGCTCCGTGACCAGTGTGGTCTCTCCCCCCTATGAGCTGGAGGCAAGAGATCGCCATGCGAGCAACATCGGATTCGGGGTTGGAGCATTGACATGGGTTGTGGACAGCCAAAATCCCAACCAGCTAGTCCCGATAGGTGCTGTGGGCGAGCTGCTGCTTGAAGGACCAGTTCTGGCCAGGGAATATCACGATAGGCAGGATCTGACCGACGCCAATTTCATCACCGATCCTGCATGGACAAGACAGTCGCAGCCGCGTTCTCCCCGGCGGTTCTATAGAACGGGGGACCTGGTGCAGTATGCTCCGGACGGATCCTTGATTTGCCTTGGACGCCGAGACGATCAGATCAAACTTCACGGTCAGCGCATCGAACTGGATGAGGTCGACTCTTGCCTCCAGTTGCATTGTCCGTGGAAAGGAGGGGTTGCCTCTTGTTTGGCATTGAGTCCAGCAGACCCTGAGAGACGGCTCATTGTTGCCTTCTTCTCAATGTCCCTGCAGCCATGGCAGACTGAGACTGACTTTAATATACTGCCGCTCTCTGGCAGTATACGCGAGGAGATCATCAACCTGCAGATGCAGGTCGCATCCTCTCTCCCGATATATATGCGACCAAGCCTTTATATCCCTGCGAGCAGGATTCCAACCAACACCGCTGGCAAAAAGGACCGCGCCACTTTGGCCAAGGCAGTACAGACGCTGTCGGAGTCGCAATACCTGGACTACTCGCTCACCTCTGCATCAGGCCATCATCGGCCTGAGACGCCTGAGCAGCGCATGCTTCAATCGCTATGGTCTCAGCTGCTCAAACTCCCGCCCCAGCGAATTGGGATACATGATGACTTTTTTCAGATTGGGGGCGATTCTATCCTGGCGATGAAGCTTTCCTCTCTGGTTGGAAAGCGTGAAACTGTGCTCAGTGTTGCGGATGTCTTCCGTGATCCCACACTACGCGAGATGGCAGCCAGACTTACCGGGATATCGCACTCTCATCCGCCGTCTGCTTTATCAAAACTAGTGGATCGAGATCCCACCCCGTTTTCACTGCTGCCATGTAGTTGGCCTGACGAGGCTCTTGAGGAGGAAATCGCCACCGTCTGCCAGGTTCCCAGAGACAATATCGAAGATGTTTATCCTTGCTCAGCGGTCCAGGAAGGCCTGATGGCACTGTCAATGCGGCAGAAAGATGCCTATACTGCTCGTCTGGTTTATAGCATCCCTCCCGGCACATCTCTGGCGCGTCTGCAGTACGCATGGCAGCTGGTGGCCTCTAAGCACTCACTATTGAGGACACGAATCATGCTTTCTCGCCGATTTGGGACACTTCAAGTTGTCCTGCGAACAGAAGACGCTGACAAAGATACGGTTGCATGGAATAATACTCATTGTAGTGACTTGCAGTCGTTCCTCGAGGAGGACAAAGGGGTTCCGATGACATATGGCTCAACCCTGTCGCGATATGCCACTGTGACCACACCAGACCAAGCCAGGTTCTTTGTTTGGACGGTGCATCACGCCCTGTACGATGGCTGGCTGCTTCCTACCATAATGCGAAGAGCAGCAGAAGCGTATCTTGCCCAAGAAAGTGCAGCTGCATGGTCCATCGTCCCCTTCCGTTGCTTTATTGCATATCTCGAGACCAGAGACCGGTCCGCCTCGGAGGGCTACTGGACTAATAAGTTAGATGGTTTTAGACAGGTTGAGTTTCCTGCACGGAATATGGGATCAAAGAAGGAACGCCGTGATATGTCAAAGGTATACCACCGCATACGTCTCGGGAGACGCCCGAGTCGCCGGTTCACTACTGCAATCATCCTTCGCGCCGCCTGGGCCTTTTTGATAAGCAAATACTCCGAGTCCGACGATGTCAGCTTTGGAGTTACCTTAAGCGGACGAACAGCTCCAGTGGAAGGAATTGCCAGCATAGCGGGGCCTACATTGACGACTGTTCCAGTTCGTGTTCGGATCGACAGTGAGCAATCTGTGGTGGAATTCCTTCGGAATATGCAATCACAGGCCACGGAGATGATGCCACATGAGCATACTGGCCTTCAGAGCATTCGGAAGCTAAGCCAAGGCTGTCTGGAGGCATGCGACTTTCAAAACCTGCTCGTGATACAGCCAGCGGAAGAGATGACCGAGTCGACCGCAGAACAAAGTGTTTTCGGGCAGCCGGTTGACGAGGCTGCCGCCAATTCCCATTTTCACACCTATCCCCTGGTCTTATCATGCACGTTTTCTGAACATGAGGTGGACCTTGAAGTCATCTTCGATCCAACAACTATCTCACCGGCGCAGGCCGAGCGCCTGGCGCTCCATTTCGATGCCATATTCCAGACCTTTTGGTTGTTCGACAAAGGCGTAACGGTCGGACAGGTAGAGATGATCACCAGGCAGGACCGAGAGCAGATTCAGACGTGGAACAAGGAGCAGCCGCAACCCCAGTCTCGCCTGGTGCATGAGGTGATCGAAGAGCAGGTGCTTCTCCATCCAGATTCTGAAGCCGTCCATGCATGGGATGGCTCTCTCACATACCGTGACCTTCTTCGATACTCCTCTCAACTAGCACGGACGTTGCAAATGGAGTATCACGTTGGGCCCGAGCGGCTGGTACCATTACTTTTCGAGAAATCGGTCTGGGCAGTAGTAGCCATGCTGGGAGTCATGATGGCCGGGGGTGGGTTTGTTCCTCTGGATGTCTCCCATCCGCTAGACCGAATGAACGACATTGTTGCGCAGTGCAACGCGGACTTGGCTTTAGTCTCGTCAGAAACCTCAGGGACCCCTCTGTGTACGGCTTCTAAACTGATAGTCTCAGAGAACATGTTCCGAGGCCTGGACGCTGGAGGACATGAGACTGACCAATATAGCACCAAAATTCCCGACGTCAGGCCGGCTCACTACTTTCCCGGCCTACAGCCACAATTCCTAGACACATTCAAGCAAGAACCCAGAGACCAGACATCCCAACGTACAAGCTCGCCTCAAGACTCATCGCCGCGCACGCCGGTCTCGTTCTCTTGGCACTCGGCAGGACCGGAGACGCCACTTGCCTTCGATATGTTGACTCCCGGAAGCAATATATCGGGAAGGGCAGCTCAACCGGACGACAGTGATCTGACTGAAAGTGATCGTGTCCAGCCACAGAACGTCGTTTATGTCATCTTTACCTCCGGCAGTACTGGAAAACCAAAGGGTGTGGTCATCCAACACGATCAATTCTGCTCGGGCGTGTTGGGGCCCCGGCAAGAAGCCCTTCTCCGCTCGGAGCAGAGTCGGGTGCTTCAATTTGCGTCCTTCAGCTTTGATACCAGCTTGGAGGATATTATCACCACTCTGTTCTTTGGTGGATGCGTCTGCATTCCTTCGGAAGATGATCGCATGAATGATATTGCCGGGTTCATCAACAAATCCAAGGTCAACACCGCCCACATCACGCCATCCTTCGCGAATACCCTTTCACCCCAGTTGGTTCCAGGCCTGAAGTACCTGCGTCTCGGTGGAGAAAGAATGACGCCGACTCATATTGATAAATGGGCGCCAGCTCTCGAGTTGAGGAATGTCTACGGTCCCACCGAGACCTGCATCACGGCCACATGTAGTGGAACTGTTACCACGGCTTCAGACCCCATTGATATCGGTCGTGGGGTGGCGGCTCTCACTTGGATTGTGAATCCGGATAACCATCATCAACTTACCCCCGTCGGCCTAGTGGGAGAACTGCTCGTGGAGGGCCCTCTGTTGGCCCGGGGGTACCTCGGAGATATCAACAAAACAAACGCGTCCTTCATCACTGATCCGACATGGGCACGTACCCCGGAGAATCAAAAGAGCCCTCGCCGATTCTACAAGACAGGCGATCTTGTACGGTACAGCGAGGCAGGAACCCTCCTCTACATCGGCCGCAAAGACACACAGGTCAAGATCTATGGGCAACGGATCGAAATAGGCGAGATTGAGGATCACCTGAAAAAGGCCCTTCTACCCCAGACGATTGAGATGGCCGTCGAGGTGACCAGCCTACAGGCTGATACTCTCCAGCGCAAAGTTCTCGTTGCATTCCTCTGTCTAGACGATTCATTCAACAAGGATGGCGCTGTTCTGATGTCCTTGACGCCAGCCGTGAAGAAACGAGTCCAGGACCTTACCTCTAAACTCGTCCTTTGCCTGTCTAAGACGCTCCCAGCCTATATGATTCCTTCACGCTATGTGCCTCTCCGCTCCATGCCACGAACACTGGCTGGCAAGGCAGATCGGCGTAAACTGCAGCACCTTCTCAACTCGATGAGCACCGAAGACCTCTTAGCGTACTCGCTCGAGGGTGGGGAGAAGCAGCCGGTAGAATCCGAAACCGAGTTCCAGCTCCAGAAACTCTGGGCCGAAGTTCTGAGCGTTGATAAGATAATGATCGGGAGCCACGACAGCTTTTTCCGTCTTGGGGGCGACTCAATCACGGCCATAAGGCTTGCGGCCGCGCTCCGTGATGAAGGTATGTTGCTGACTGTTGGAGACATTTTCAATCACCCCGAATTACGCCACATGGCCGCCCAGATTGATGCTCGGGGCCAGGGCACAAAGCCAGTGCCAGGAGCAACGCCAGGGGCTCACGAGGATCTGCATCCATTTGGACTTCTGGCCCCCTCGCCGACTTTGCTATTCGATCTGTCAAAAGTCTGGGATATTCCAGAGGACACCGTTCAGGATGTCTACCCCTGCACTCCCCTCCAGATTGAAATGCTAGCTGCTGAAGGACGCCACAGTCAATCAACTTACGGCTCACAGGCTGCCTATGACCTACCGCTAGATATTGACCTGGATCGCTTCAAACACGCCGTCGAGACTGTTTTTCGCCAAAACGATATCCTGCGAACCCGAATTGTCTATCTCGAGCCTCATGGCACCGTGCAAGTGGTCACAAAAGACGGAGGACTACGATGGGAGTACGAAGATGGGATTGACCAGGTTCTCACGCAAGGGTATTCGTTTGGCCTGGGCACCTCATTAGTTCGGGTCGCCCTGTGCCCGTATAGTCATGAATCCGCGGGATGGACCTTTGTCTTGACCATGCATCATTCGCTCTATGACGGCTGGAGTCTCTCTCTTATCCTCCAGCAAGTCAATGAGGTGTACCAATTCGGCTCCCTGTCATCTCAAGGCCCCAGGCCTCGCTTCAGAGACTTTATCGGTCATCTGCAAAGCTTGGATCCAGACCACAGCAGCCAGTACTGGGCATCCATTCTGACCCAGTCTTCTGGCTCCTCTGACCTCCCATCGCAGAACGGTACCGTCGAGGAGCTAGATTCTGTAGAGGAATATCACTACCACATGCCACGTCTCGAGCGGGAAGGCTCGAGGCTTGAAGTGACGCCCGCCATAGTTCTCCGAGCCGCATGGGCCCTGGTCATCACAGCCTATACTGGGAACAGCGATGTTCGCTTCGGACTCTCTGTGGCGGGGCGGAATGTGCCTGTTAAGGACATTGACCAAATGGTGGGGCCAACCTTGGCCACAATTCCCTGCCGACTGCAAATCAATCAGGACTGGACCGTTGAAGACTTCCTCAACCATGTTAATCAATCCATGATTGCTGCCATTCCCCACGAGCATTTTGGGCTTCAGCGAATCGCGAAGTTGGGACCCGATTGCTCTCGCTGCTGCGATTTCAACAGTCTCCTGGTCGTTCAGCCGCAGATACCGGCGAAGACGCTGGGAATCTTCGCCTCTTCCCGGAGCCCGAACCCCATATCTCGAGGCAACGACCAGCCATATCCCGTGGTGGTGGAGTGTGACATGCAGGAGGCAGGAGGATGGAAGGTGCATGCCTTCTACCGGAAAGCATTCATCTCTGCCTCATCACTGCAGCGCATCGTCTACCTTATGCAGCACTTGGTGGAGCAGCTCTACCTATCCCCTAATATGCGTCTTGCCGACCTGTCTCTGGTCAGCCCTACCGACTTCGGCCTCATTGCTAGCTGGAATACCTCTGTTCCTACGCCTGTCGACACCACTATGAGTGAGATGCTTTATAACTCCACGAAGCAGCACGCTGATCTTCCTGCCATACATGCGTGGGACGACGCCCTCACATACAGTCAGCTTGTGGAGCAGTTCCAGCGGCTCAGTCATTATTTGCGGCTGTGTGGGGTCCAGCGCGGCTCCTTCGTCCCCGTCGTGATGCCGAAATCGGCGCTCTATATCATCAGCGTGCTGGCGGTGATCTCCGAAGGCGCGGCTTTTGTCCCAATCGATGCGACAAGCACTCCCCGAGAAAGGATGATGAAGATACTCGAGCAGTGTACTGCGACTGTGGTGATAGCATCCACCGCGAGTGCGAGTGATATTCTCGAATCAGGACGACTTCGGGTGCTGCGCATTTCTCATCAACTTCTGCGTCGCCTGCCAGATGGACCACCTGCAGGGCTGAGCAGAGCCGAGGCCGATGATCCTCTCTACTGTGTTTTCACATCAGGGACGACTGGTTCACCAAAAGGGGTGGTCGTAACGCATGGGGCGTATGCCTCTTCGACCGCAGCCAAGCAGAAGGCCTTTGAGCTGGATGAGACCACTCGTGTCCTGCAATTTTCTTCCAATGCGTTCGATGCTAGCATTGACGATATTTTTATCTCCCTCCTAAGTGGCAGCTGTCTCTGCGTGCCGTCGGAAGCGGAGCGCCGTGACAACCTGTCCCAGTTCATTGTGGACACGCAGGTCAACTATGCCGCCATGACTCCCACGGTGGCCCGGACTCTGGATGTGCAGAAAGTCTCTCAATGCCTCACCAAGCTTCGACTGGGAGGTGAGAAACTGACAAGCGCTGACCTTACGGACTGGGTAGGTGTAGGGGTCAACCTGAAAAGTCTCTACGGACCGACCGAGTCCTGTGTCTGTTGCTCGGCCTCTTCCTCATTACTCCCTGAAAAGACCCATCCGGCCAATATCGGACGGGGTCTGGCGTGTCGCACTTGGATCGTGGATGTACACAATCCCGACCGTCTGGCTCCCATCGGTGCCGTCGGCGAACTCGTCATCGAAGGACCAGCACTCGCGAAGGAATACTTGCACGACCTGGAGAGAACCTTACGGGCATTCATCCACCTGCCTCTCTGGCTGCCGAGCATAGGGGGCAGTTCACCATCCAAATCAAAGGGCTACAAGACCGGAGATCTGGTCCGCTATAGCGAGGATGGAAGCTTGATCTACGTTGGGCGCAAGGATACTCAGGTCAAGCTGAGAGGGATGCGACTGGAGCTCGAGGAGGTGCAGCACGCGCTGAGAGACCTCAATCTGCCCGGTGTTCAAGACCTTGTGGTCGAGATTCTTCCTCAATCCATAGCGCCTGACATTTTGGCGGCAGATATCCTGATGCTTGCCATCCTTTCAAATCAACACCGCGGCGAAGAGCATCATCTTGATGCTATCCGGGGCAGTCTCACAAACCGGCTTCCTGAGTACATGATCCCGACGCATCTCCTGCTCCTCGACAGCCTCCCAACATCTTCTTCGGGCAAGACAGACCGGCTGGAGGTGCGTCGTCTTGCCGTGGAGCAGCTCCGTCAACAGAAGCAGCAGCAGCAGCAATGCTCGAACCCTAATGACAGGGGGAAGATGGGCTTCCAAGGGGTGGAAGCACCAATGGATATTTTCCGTACCCTGCAATCCATATGGGCCGATATCCTGCAACATGATCTGTTGTCCATTGGACCAAATGCGAACTTTTTCCAGCTGGGGGGTGATTCTATTCTAGTAATGCGCCTAGTGGCGAATGCCCGAGTCCATTCCATCGATATCAGTTCTGCAGACGTTCACCAACTCCAGACCTTGTCGGCCATTGTTGCAAAGGCCAGGTTACGGGTTATTCCTCCACATCAGTCCATCTCACCAGCAGATGACATCAATGTTACTTCTAATCATACTACGCCGGATCTCCGCCTCATCTCGCTAGAACTGGGAATCCCCGAAGGAGACATTGAAAAGGTCCTCAAGGCGACCGACTTCCAATCCTACTGTCTGGCACAGACTTTCTCTCCATCCCGTGGCTGGCTGAACTTCTTCTCCTATGACCTCCACGGCAGCATCGACGTGAAGCAATTGGAATATGCCTGCCATGCCCTGGTGCAACGGCACGAGATTCTGCGTGCTCGTTTCGTTGCCCTCCATGGCTGTATCCAGCAAGTCATTCCCCGATATCGAGCAGAAGATGTCCACTTCCAGGTACATGAAGGGCTTAGTGAGATGCACAGCCCCGGTCCCTTGGCCAGTCTTGTTTATAATGATCCTGCCCCCTCCTTGAATGATGGTTTGGTCCGTTTCGTACTTCATATCGTCCACCCGTGCCATATTCGTCTCACGATGCGAATTTCGCATGCCCAATATGACGGGCTCAGCATGCCTATCATTCTCAATGACCTGGACGCATTATACAACGGGATTGCGTTGGCCCCTCCTGCCAGGTTCTCGGAGTACGTGGAGGAAAGCGAGCGGCTGCTTTCCCAGAACGAGCACGCCCAGCAGTTCTGGTGTCAACTGCTGCAAGGATCACAAGTCACCCCCATCGTGGTACGCAGCAAGCTCTCCTCGCACTCGTTACAGAAAGACTGTCCCCTGGATCAGACCGCAATTCGGACTATTCGACTGTCACGATCAGCTTCCGGCGCCTCCATCACCCCAGCCACGATCATCAAGGCCGCCTGGGCACTCGTGCTCGGCCGTCTCTCGCAACATCAGGACGTGGTCTTCGGCCATTTGACCAGCACACGGCCCAGCTTGGATCATCTGCCAGCTATTCATGAGGTCGTCGGTCCCTGTCTCAATGTGCTTCCGGTGCGCGTCCAGCTCCAGCCCACTACCGCACGAAGGGAGCTGCTGGATGCGATTCAACAGCAATATATCGGCGCCCTCCCCCATTCCATGCTGGGCTTCCGCGAGATCATCGATCACTGCACACAATGGCCGCCATGCACCCGGTTGAGCTCCATCCTGCAATACCAAAACCTGCACCAGGACCTGGACCGTGTTCTCCTTGGCGGGGCTACAGGGAGTCTCGAAGCTTACGTACCCGCCTCTGACGCTGCCGACCTCTGGATGATGGTAACTCCAACGGACGATTGTGGTGCAGAGCGACTGCATGAGGTCAAACTGAGCTACAGCGCCGCAACGATTCCCTCTTCCCTCGCAGATCGCATTCTCGACGAATTTGACGATGCAATTTCGTTCCTCCAGGCGCCTCACGCCTCCGATGACGGAATCCGCTTACACACTTACTTCGACCAGACCGCGCCCGAGTTCCCACCCCCCCTTCCGATTGACAGGCAACTCGCGGAAACCGACTTGCCGCCCCGCGCCGCAATCATCGCCGCCGTCAAAGGCATATGGGAGCAGGTGTTCGGCGCGCAGGTCCATCGCGAGGATACCAAGGCGCGCAAGGAGGAGTGCCGGGCGATGCTGCACACCCCCTTTGGGCCGGATCCGGTGAGCGCCGCGCAGCTGTCGCTGCTCTTCCGGCAGGCCGGGGTGGAGATCTCGCCGGCAGAGGCGGCCGAGTATCCGACCATCTTCCAGCAGAGCTTGCTTTGGGGGTACAAGATGCGGGAGGGAAAATCACTGATCTAAGTTTAGGGTGGTTAGCGACTTGAA
The DNA here is from genome assembly GCA_003184685.1 of Aspergillus indologenus CBS 114.80. NCBI lineage: Eukaryota > Fungi > Ascomycota > Eurotiomycetes > Eurotiales > Aspergillaceae > Aspergillus > Aspergillus indologenus. The sequence continues at coordinate 442,351 of KZ825468.1, read as the reverse complement.
TTGATGGTTTTGGGGTTCTTCGCGGTCTCGTTCTGTGTATGCGTGTGTATGTAGGCTTCGCCTGGTGAGACGTTGTGCGTTAGGGCACGATCCTGGATTCCTATTCGCTTTATATTGAAGGGGCTCTACTGAATCCATCAACTCCTGCCACTCCCTGTGTCTGCTCCATGCTAGTCCCTCAGTTAGCAACCTTCTTCCTCTTGCGGTCGGGCTGCTTCTGCTCGTCCACCCCGTTCTCCTCCTCCTCCTCTACCTTCTCCATTGCGCGGCTCGAGTTCTTCCCCCTCGGCACCTTTCGACCCACGACGCTGATCTCCATCTCGTCCTACAGGTCCACGCGGTCAGACACAGAGTCCCAAATCAAGGGAGGGAAGAAATCAAGACAAGACCCACCGCGAGATCGCCAGGCACAATCAAGCCCGGCAAGCCCCAACTCTGGCGGAGGCGGGGGTTCTTGCGCATGTAATCGCGATAGGCCGGCGCCCCGGGGCGCATCACATTGTCGGCGATGACCAGGGCGCCGTCCGTCTGCAACAGCCCCAATTCCTCGGCCACCTGGACATCGGCCGCGTAGAGCGCCTCATCGTGGTCCATGAACAGCAGGTCAATGCCCCGGTCGCCGAGGGTTCCCTGCTCCTGCAACCGCCGCAGGGTGTGGGCGGAGGCGCCGACGACGACCTCGACGAGGTCCTGCAGGCCGGCGAGGCTGACGAGGTTCATGGCGACGGAGGCGACCAGGGGGTCGATCTCGATGCTGTAGAGCCGGGGGGGCTGCTGATCCTTCGGGTGGTCCTCCTCGCCCGCCTCGATCTCCGCGTCGTCCGGGGCCTGCGCCCAGATTTCCTTCAGGAGACTCCCAAACAGGATGGCAGAGTACCTAGATTCGGCAAGGCCACTTCAATGAGCATGCTCTCTTCCTCGGTGACAAGCGACCCGCACCTTACTTACCCCACATATCCCCCCAACTCCACCACCACCCGGGGCCGGTGCTCCCGCACCAAGACGGCCAGCTTGCCCGCTTTGTCCGGGCCAATGTTGATCAGAAAGTCCTCCTGGGCGGCGAACTCGTCCATCACCGCCAGAATGGCGCCCGGGGAGCCCCGCAGTTTGGTGTCCAGCTCGGGATGGGCGTAGATGTGCTTGAGAAGGGTGATCTCGCGCCCGTCATGGGACTCGACGATCTCCGACTCCTCCAGGCCCGCCATCTTGCGGAGGGAGGGGTATTTGGTGAAGATGGGGGGTTCCTCGGTGTCTGGCATTCTTGCGGTGCTTGGGGGGAATTGGGTAAGGGTACGGAGTAAAGAAATTGGAATGAATAGTGGATGAGAACAGAGGGGGAGGGTTGGGGGGGGTTCTTATCTATTTGGGGGGAGATTAATCAATTGAGGTGGTGGTATGATATGATATGGTAACTGTGCTGTTATCTATTCTGTACTGTACAGTAAAGTATCGTCCTGTATTTTGCTTCCATACAAGATTGAAACATGGTTTTACAAAATCTCCATTACTAGTCCTATTCCTGTATGGACCATGTACTGTACTGTACAGTATGCACTGTATAGAGTTCTATCTATATTCTGTATTCTCACCTCGGCCCTACATGACCACGCATTGCGCATGGAGTATGGACGAAGTTTCTATCACCCGAGCAGTGGTGATCTCTCTGGCACGCAGTTGAACATTGGACTCGCGGATATGCTTCTGCTTCCAGGCGGAATATTTCTTATGATGCGAAATGCACCCGATTATATACAGGTCGTTGGTGGTTCCCTTGATTCCTTTAAACTCGTAGAGAAACATCCCGTCCACGATCCGGTCCGGGGCGTCATCGTCGCGCGGTTCGCGAAAACAGCGTATCACCGGGCCACAGTCGGGGCCCCGCTGGACGATGCCATGGAACGGAGACGCGTCGGGATATTGGGCCCGGAGCAGCTGGAAGGCCTCGTGGAGGCGTTCCTGCCCGCGCTGCCAGTCTTTGTCCCGCGGGGCTGTTATTTGGATCATCTGGCGCTTTGGTTCGAGATTGATGAGTGCTATACGCGGGAGCGCCATGGTGGGTGCAGCAGATCGTATCGTATGATGAGGCAGATGATGTGGTAGGAGGAATCTCGCTGTGGATCCTCCAATTTATAAACACTTATCTGGTTGGCATGCTTCCGGGCGGTATTGCTTCATCGTTCGGGAGTCTGGTAAATTTCAGGATACTATAGGCACGCGAGCATGGTGTCTAGACTATGAAAGCAATTGTCTTTCAGTCGACCCCCTTTGTACTTGTGCCATGTCTTTATTTTCTATGTCTACTCCAACAAAGTATCTGGTCCGCTCACAAGAGGGTGGAATTGCTGGGCCATGGGTGAGCAATTCGCTTCGATAAATAATCTACCCCGTTACAAAGACTGCCTAGTGTGCCTGAATGAACCAGAAACAAAGGCTTTTTGATGCGAAATCAGGCACCAAGGCTATCTCAAAGGGATATGTATGCCTCACAGTGCAAGTGTCGGTGAAGCATAGCGTGCATGGGATCATTAAGCCGGGTCAACAGAGTACCTCAAATACTCGCAGCACCGTCGGTAGTTATTGTGCTTGACATGACCCAGTCCGGCACCTTTGACGAAGCTGGGATCTGGGTAGCTAGGGTGGGTAACACAGTAGCGAGGGCTGCGTATTCAAAACCTCAATGCTAGCTGGATATTGGGCTTGGATGGTCCATATGGTGTGAGTTCGCTCGGCACCTTGGCTGTGGCTGCAAACTAAGGTAGTCGAGAGAAAGATCAGTATATACCTCAATCTGTACGGAGTTAGCATTAATGCAGTATCTATAGGTCTTCTATCATCCCTCACAATTATCAGGTCGTGAGTGAAATGTTTCAAGTGATGCCTTTTGAGGTCGAGTATGTCTGGATCGGCAAGAGGAATATATATCCTATCAAGACAAACAATCCTTGTCGAATCTGGTTCAGGTGAGATTATAAATCCACCTAGGGCGGGGGTCCATGGGAAGCCAACAAGGTACAACATACGCGTGGTTGTTGTTCCTGCAGCTTAGTCTTTCCAACGTAGGAGATGAATCGGCGATGGCGGTTGCCATGGTGGGACACGCTGCGCAAGTCACGATCAAATTATTGGTGGAGGGGAGGAACTGTTAAGGCCAGAATGCAGTAGAATATACTGGTTAGGCTTTCTTAGGAAGATGTATATATAGTCGAGGTTGGACTTCTAATCAGCCGTAGACTTTTGGCCCCATGATATAAATATAACCCCGATCGGTGGCTGGCTTGCTTTTCTAGGCGCTTGTATCATGACGGGCGAATGGAGAGGCCGAGGCTGACGCTAAGCCAAGAAATCGTACTTGTTGCAGCATTGATGCCGGCAGTAAACAGGGTAAACCAAACATGAATAGATAGCCAATGTGACAAAGGAAGCATGTTTAGCTGGAACATCAGAGTAGCCACGGGTCTTCGAGCAGCTGCTTCGCCGTCTTGCGTTCCTCTGGTAGCCACTTCAGCATTGCCGTCATGAATCGGATGAACTCCACCTTCTCTTCTCCTGCGAGCCGCTGTTCTAGGCTCTCTAAGGAGATCATTGGTACAACTGCTTCTTCTTGGGCAATCCAGGCGCCTGGCAACATGTCAGGTGAACAACTTCACATGGGGCCGCAAGCCTAGAAAGGACTTACCACTAGGGTCAAAACACTGTTCGGTCGTTTCACTGCGGCGAGTAAACTCCTCCGGTGGTGGCCCGATCAAGGCGACCATGCGTGCCAGATGCTTGAACGGGTCGTGGCCGCCTTTGGCATCGAAGATATCATCGAACAAATGCTCCCCTTCGAAAAGGTCCCAGATCTGTCAACTGACATCAGCACGATGGACGAGAGATGATTATAACTACATGCCCGGGCCCGCACTGACCAAGCCTGCCAGGTTCCAGATATCGGCGGCGCATCCCCAGGGCATTTCGAAGATGATCTCTGGCGCCCGATAGATGTGCGGCTGAACAAAGGGCCCAGACTCCTGTTGGATCCCAATCCGCGCCTCGCCAAAATCGCACAGGATTGGGAGTCCATAACTCTTACCTGCAGACGGTCGACGAAATCGCCTACTCTGGTAGGTGATACGAGACTCATCAATCTGCTTTCCAGGGCTTGGATCCTCGGCTTCGGCTTGCGCAAAGTCCGCCAGCATGCCGTCGTCCTCGAGGCTAAGCATTAGGTTATCCGTCTTGATATCTGCTATGAGTTAGTAACAGATAGTCTTCCTTCAAACCGGGGGTGAGGAGATTTATCGAGGTGCACTACATACCGGTGTGAATGACGTTGGCTTCGGTGTGTAAGAAGTCCAAGGCTAGAAGCAGACGCTTCACCGTCATTTTGAGAAGAGGCAGGTTAAATGGCCTGGAATTGAGCCCCATCATCTCCAACAGGGTCATATGCATTGGCTGTAGCACTAGACAGCGGTGTTGCCCGGCGGGTCCGTGGAGGTCGAAGGAATCATAAAGGTCGCGGATCAGCGCTTGACCTGGATGCGTAGAATTGACTCTGGCCAGATGCTCGTAGATCTTAAGCTCGCGACCTGATGCGGTCGGAAATGATGGCAGCGATGTAGACACCTTCAACACTCTGTACAGGTTGTGCCTGGGTGCATATTGACTTGTTAATTCCATGCGCGCTCACTGGGAGAAGGGTCGTTCGTTTGTCGGAACGCACTGGAGATCCCGGCATAGCCAGCTTGTGGAATACGCCCCATAACCGAGCTTACCAGTAACCTGATACCGGGTCTCGTATACGTCGCCAATTTTGACGGGATAATAATGCTCAGGTTTATAGGAGGCCAACGTCTCCTCTTCGACGGGCGTGTTGTGACGCAGACTAGTATACGAGATCTTGGATGTTCTTCGTGAAGAAGATGGTGATGATGATGAGAGCCTTTTTCGAAGGGAGCTGCCCCATGCGCTGAATCGCGCTGCCATGCCTGATTGACAATGCTGTCCAGTAGGCTAGAAACTATGTCGAGGACTGAGAGATTGAGAGCAGGTGAATATCGGTGCTATCCTCGAACTTGTAAGAAAGGGAGAGGGACAGTTGCTTATCGTCACGTGGACCCGCTCCTTCCCCAGAAACGGTCCGTATATCCCTTTAGTACACACTCCGTTGAGGCCTGGCACAGTGTGATATGCAGGCCCCCAGAGGCGTTGGATGATTACTGAGGTAAATACACCGATAAAGAGCCTGTATCTGGAATCAGGGCACCACTGTTGGTATGTAGGTGGAACTAGAGGACAACTGCCACTGCGCGTTCCCATCTCCTCTGCAATGTTGAATATTCTGTCGCGAGATTCGAGAAGTTAGTAAGGTATTTTGCATGATGCTCCGTGATAATAATTTGAAGGCGGGCATGTCTTCCATCCTTGCATACTCCAGGTTCTTGTGTGCAGTCTATAATGCTTAGACTGCCCAGTGATCATGGGGAAGTTGACAGGATATATTTCCTTTCCGCTTGCCAGCCATTTCCAGTAAATGAGATGGGGCTTACTGCTTGATCAACTCAACATTAGTGGTGAATGACTTTGAGTCACATTAGCAGCAAGTAATTAAGAATGGATTGGGGCTGCATGGGAAGATTGCCTCTTGTTTCGTGGCCAGCTCAAGACTGGTGCATGGAGAGAGCACAACGATAACTTGACTGCTGAAGACTTGTATTGTGCATCCCTGCATAACTAGCTTAGTCATAACATGATGTAAGCACACAGATACGGTCGGTCGGTCGGAAGGTCGGAAGCCAGCAGGCAGCAACAAAATACAGTTACAGAGCTACGCTACGAATCAGATAATAAGATATAGCCATCATACAGGCTCTCCGTTAATAGTGATTAAGGTTTTCACGCTAGTTTACAGTATAACTCTTCAACGGCGCTTGCCCAAAAGCGAAGACGTCAACGTCTTGCTGGCGCTACCTGAACTCCATGAACTCCGTGGGCCCCGTGGGTGTAGAAGTTTCCCATGATGATGATGATGATGCTGCCTGCGCCGTCCATGCTGCGCGGATTTCAAACCCTTCAAGATTCGTTTGCGTCGTCCCGGCTTTTCGAGTAGATCTATCGTCCAAGCTAGGGTTAATAAAGACTCCCAGCTCCATCGAGCTTCGCCGACACCGCCAGCGGGTCGGTCTTGGGGAGCGAACTTCTGATTAGCAGCCAGCTGCAATGCCCTGCCCGTCGCATCGCGTAGTGGACGCGCCAAGGCTGGGTTGCACGCTAGAAGTCTGGCAAGAAGCTTCGTCCGGAAGACCGTGGGGCGGGTCGATGCCGTCGAAGTTGACAGAGTCGGGGTCGAAATTAACCATAGAATCAAATGGAAATGCTGATAGATCTCCTCCGTCGAGAAGGTCAAACGCGAACCCGTCTTCAAGGACTGAAGAATCCGACCCAGCGGGTGAATCACCGCTGAATAGGCGGTTGAAGTCGTCGTCAGAAAGAGGAGCTGCAAGGTCATCTGCAGCGTGAGGTTCCACGTTTGAGCCGAGCTCAAACAGCGAGAGGGCGCTTCCATCTCCTTCGAGGCCAGCGACTGACACTGCAGGTCGCACAACACCGCTGCAGGATGTTGTGTCAAGTCGGAGGCCTCAGCCAGAGTGGAAGGCCGGAGGGTGGGGGAGTAGTCGGTGAGAGGAGAGGTCGGGAAGGGAATGCGGTCGAGGGGGAGTTCGTCGCGCTCCTGCTTGAACAGGGTCGGCGTAAGGGTGGGAGAGGCCGAAGCAGGGGAGCCGGGCTTGGGAGTGTTGCCCCGGGAACCCCTGACCTCGGCGGATAGTTGAGCGACTTGTTGGTTCAGGCGGTTGTTTTCGGCTTCCATCTGGGTCAAGCGCTGGAGAAGGAACTGGTTCTGTTGCTCCATCTGGATTTTCTCGTTTTCTAGTTTCTCCATCTCGAGGCGCTTGCGCTCTCGGGAGGTTTGTGCGGCAGCACGATTCCGAAGAACACGCTCGATGCGGCGCTGCTCCTTTTCGTCCTCCGTCTTGGCCCGTTTCCTAGAATGTGTGCGTTAGGATCATGCTTCGATACACCGGACGCCCTTGCATGGATGGATGAACATACCTTGGAGGAAGGTTGGTCTTAGGGACTGGCAACTCCTGGCCCCATGACTTTCTCTTCTTTGCAGGTTTCTTGTCCTCTGATTTGGTTTCGGCCTTGACGGTGGGATCGTTCAAGGAAGTGTCCGCTGGGGAGACGGTGAGCATGGGAATCTCCGGAGCCGGCGAGCCAGCCAACGATTCCACTGGAGAGAAACCGCCTTCCATCTTGCAAGGGCAATATGTTGATCGAATGACAGGGTCTCAGATCAACTGTGAACTGTCTAATCGTAGACTGGATGGGATCACGAAAGTAAGGTGGTGCTCAATGCTCAGGAAGGCGTAGCTCGATCACGTCTCTTTTTTTTTTGCCCAGGTCACAGGAACAGAGGCCACGGTGTCATCACGGTACAAGCCGGGTCTGGGGGAGGGGCCAGGTGGTTGACCAGCGGTGTTTTGGTTGGTTAGACCCAAAACGGAAGCTGGGGGGG